>JAJMCF010001772.1:22963-62392 GCA_030585045.1 Zhuliangozyma parablackwelliae | reverse complement strand
CGGTGGTAGTCGGCGCGGTGCACGTGCAAGTACTGGGCGCCGTAGGTGTCCATCGTGTACGGTTGCAAATTCTGCCGCGAGAGCACGTCGCCATCGTCCCACCGCCTGACGTTGATGTCGTTGGGGAGGATGGCGTCGGCCATCACCTGGGGCAATACGCCAAGCGCGTGGAGGATCTTGACCGAGGGCGGGGGGATCTGGATCCCGGCACCCACTTCGCCAAGCTCGTGCGCCGCTTCCAAGAGCAACACCCGGTGCCCGGCAAGCCGAAGCCCAATGGCGGCAGTGACCCCGCCGAGTCCAGCTCCAACAACGATGAATGTGAGCGCAAGTGGCGCGGGTGTGATTTGGTGTTTTGGCGTTGTCATGGTATCTGTGGGGAATGTATTATCGATACATGCAGATTCTTTGTCCCCTTTATATATTGCCCTCAATGACACCGGGAATAAGAGTCCAGGTAGAAGAAGAGGAGAGTGAAGACGACGGAATTGTATCTGTTTTTTCTTTGGGGTTGGTTTTGAAATTTGGCAGTACCCCTCTCGGATAAAGGAATAGCCCTAGACACAAAGACGAAACCAAGCGCCAGCGACCATTGCCGGAGATCCAAACCCACTCCCCACTATAGCACTGGATAAGCATATACCCTGAGATCCCGCCACCCCCTCCCCTCACAACCATCGTCACACTCCCTCCCCTCAAGACAAGTGAATACTGAAAAATCCACGGAAACAACGAGAAAACCTTTTGCATCTCTGGGGGGGAGCAGTGGCTCTATTTCCGAAGACTGCAACCGCCAGCCGGGGCCACAAACAGATCCAGAACTGGGCGGGGGGTGCAAGTTCTTACGAAAAACACCGCATTTGTGCAATGGACTCGGTCCTACGTTACCGAGTTCGGTTGGAGAGAGTTGCTTCTGGTGTCTTGGGTTGCTGCCGATGGTTAGAGCAATGCATCAGTTTGCGGATGGTGCAGAGACATGGCCATGCAGGAACAAAACCATGGTAGCGCAGAGCACAGGCCAACCCAGAATCAACCAACACCATTCTAAAACACATTTGTTTAATAAATATAAACACAAAACAAAACAGGGGGGGGCAAACCTAGCTAGAGAAACAAGCAAACTTTTTTCTTAAATTTGTCTCTTTATTGGAAAACCTCATCCACAAACGCCTGCTCCTCGGCCAAATGCATGGTCTTGGAACCAGCAGCAACAGAGGCGCTGGGGTCTCTGCCGGCGTATCTCAACGTCAAGTCCTTACCAGTCTCCTTAACAACCGTGTTGATTCTGGGGTCCACAAACGACCACGAGCCCATATTCAATGGCTCCTCTTGACACCACACCAAGTCCTCGACGTTGGGGAACGAGTTCAAGGCATCGCGCAATTGGGCGTAGGGGAAGGGGTGGACCTGCTCAACCTTGATAATAGCCGTTGACTTGTCGTCCAACGAGGCTCTCTTCTTGTGCAACGCAGTAAACACCTGGCCACTCAGCAACACCACTCTCTTGACCTCTTCCTTGGTGCCAACAACATCCTCAATAATCCATTGGAAATGAGATTCGCCAGTGAACTCGTCCAAGTTGGACCGGGCCAAGGGGTGACGCAACAACGACTTGGAAAAGAACAACACCAATGGCTTTCTAAACTGTCTATGCATTTGACGACGCAACAAGTGGAAAATGTTGGCCGGCGTGGTGGGGTAGGCGATTTGCATGTTACAGTCCTGGTGCTGGCGCTCCAACTTGTCCTCGGATGGGAAGTAACGGGGGTCCTCGTTACACAACTGCAAGTACCGCTCGATTCTTCCTGACGAGTGTTCGGGCCCTTGGCCATCGTAACCGTGGGGCAACGACAACACCACCCCGGATCTCTGCTTCCACTTGGACTCAGCGGCGGCGATAAACTGGTCAATCACCACTTGGGCCGTGTTGGCGAAATCACCAAACTGGGCCTCCCATTGCACCAAGGCGTCAGGGGATGTCAACGAGTAACCGTATTCAAAGCCCAAAACACCGTATTCAGACAATGAAGAGTTGGAAATGTTGAATGCACCCTGGTCTTCGCTCAAGTTGGACAACGGCGTCCATGTGGCCTCGCTGTTTTGGTCGTGCAACACAGCGTGACGCTGGGAAAAGGTACCTCTTTCCACATCCTGGCCCGAGACTCTGACGTGGTAGCCCTCCAACGCCAACGAGCCATAGGCCAAGGCTTCACCGGTGGCCCAGTCAATGCCCTCACCGGCTTCAACCGACTTCTTTCTCGTGTTCAAAATACGCTTCAAGTTACGGTGAATCTCAAACCCCTCGGGGGCCTCAGAAATGGCGCCACCAATCTTCTTCAACGTGGCCTCGTCAACAGCCGTGGGCAAGTGGGGCAAGATCTCGGTGGCCAATTCCTTGGGCGACTTGAAATCTTCCCAGGGAGTGGTCAACCATTCTCTCGATGTGGGCTGGTAGTCCTTGGCCTTGGAGAATTGCTCCTCCAACAAGTTCCACACCCACTTTTTGTGTTCCTCCACGTCTTCCTTGGTGAATGTACCCTCCTCAATCAACTGGCTCGAGTAGTAGTCAATCACCGACTTCTTTTCGGCAATGGACTTGTACATAACCGGCTGGGTGAAGGATGGCTGGTCGGTTTCGTTGTGGCCGTACTTTCTGTACCCGACAACGTCAATGATACAGTCCGAGTGGAAGGTGGCTCTCCATTCGGCTGCCAAGTTGAACACAAACGTCACTGCTTCAACGTCGTCGGCATTGACGTGGAAAATGGGCGCGTCAATGGCCTTGGCAATGTCGGAGGGGTACAATGTCGACCGGGCAAATCTGGGGTCGGTGGTGAACCCAATTTGGTTATTGACAATCACGTGGATGGTGCCGCCGGTGGAGTAGGCGGGCAAGTTGGCGAAACCCATGGTTTCATAAACGACACCCTGGGCGGCAAAGGCAGCGTCACCGTGCAACAACACCGACATGGCCTTTTTAAAGTCGCCAATGTCATTCTTGTACTGCTGGATGGCCCTGGTTTTCCCCAACACAACGCCATCCTCGGCTTCCAAATGCGAGGGGTTGGCGACAATGGACAAGTTGACGTGCTTGCCCGAGGTGGTGGGTCTGGCATAGTTCATGCCCAAATGGTACTTGACGTCACCGGACCCTTCGTCAAACTCTCTCGACCCGGAAAACTCGGAAAAGATGGACTCATTTGGCTTACGAACCACGTTGGACAACATGTTCAATCTGCCTCTGTGGGGCATACCAATAACAACATCCTCAACGCCATACTCGACCGAGGTGTCAATCAACGATTTCAAACCAGGAACGGCGGCTTCGGCACCTTCAAGCCCGAATCTCTTGTCGTTGGGGAACTTGGTGGACAAGAACGACTCAAATGAGGTGGCCCAGATCAAACGGTCCAAAATCTGTCTCTTTTGGTCCACCGAGTACTTGAATGGCTCGGGGATCTCGATTCTTTCTCTCAACCAGTCGCATCTCTCCTTGGATGGGATGTGGACGTATTCGATACCATAAGACGAGCAGTACAACTTTTCACAGTTTTTGATAATCTCTCTCAACGTCAACGACTTCTTGCCGCCCTCGGCGAAACGGGGCAAGATACCAGGCCCCAAGGTGATCTCCTTGTCCAAGTCCTTTTCGGTGAAACCATAATAGTCCAAGGTCAATTCCTTGGGAACGTCGGAATGGTCGCCAAACGAGATGCCCAAGGGGTCGATCTTGGCCTTTTGGTGGCCTCTAACCTGGTAGGCCCGGACCAACAATTGCACCTTCAAGTGGGTGACAATGTCGCCGTCAATGGGGGACTGGCCCGGGTAGAACCCAGCAGCGCCGCCAGAGACGGTGGGGACCAAGGTTGGAGGTGCCTGGAATGCCTTTGAGGGGGGCACATTGTCGTTTTCAATGTTTTTAAAGTATGCATTCCACGAGGTGTGCACGCTGGAGGGGTCGTTTCTCCATGCCTCGTACATCTCGTCGACATAGTTGGAGTTGTTGCCCTGCAAAAACGTGTCCGTGGCGAGACAACGTCTATTTATTTTCAACAAGTTGTGGTTTGTCTGCGCTTTCAAGAGACGAGCGCGGGGGGCGCTTTTAAAAGCTCTAAGCATGGTTTGGAAGGGGATGTAGATAGATATGAGTCTGGCGACCTTTTTCTTAACTGGGTGTGATGTGAATTGGGCAACCAGATCAGTGTGGGAAGAAGAAAGGGAAAAATGACCTGAAATATCGTTGGCCTAAATTGATGAGTTGTTGTGAGGCAGAGAAGAGCCAAAGGAGAGGAGCAGAGGAGAGGAGACGGAAGGAGAAGGAGGAGAAAAAAAAAAAGAATAGAGAATCGCCCCGGAGTTTTCTTGTTTGTTTGTTTGCTCCTGCCACCCACAAGGCAAGCAATGATGGAGAACAATCATGGTAGGTAGAGGGTCTGAGTCACGCCCTGTCACCGTGTAGTAACCATGAAACCCCATTGCCATCAGTAGCTGGAGGGAAGAACCCCTTCACCTCGTAGAGACTCGGAGCAAGAAGTGACATCACAAATTTTTGCGCTGCCCCGAAAACCACCGGGGCGAGAGACAGGACAGAAACAAATAGTCCGGCCAGGTCGGCTCTCGATCAAAATGCCGCAAACCATATTAGCCAATCGTGCTCCTTCAACTTGTGGGGGGGGGGGGGGGGGGGGGGGGGGGGAGAATGGGGGAAAGTAGGCGCATGATATAGACACTCGGTGGACATTGACACCATACCCAACGCCGTGGTGCTGGGCAAGTTCGACCAGCACTGGCCCAAGTTGCTTCTCTGTGCGAAAGAATTTGGCCGTTTTTCATTGGCGGAGTCAAAATTTTCTTTTTTTTTCTTCCCTCTCGCTACTATGGGGTAGACAAAGGGGTAGACAAAGGGGCTCTACACAACGTGCGCTGACGAGGGGGTCCCATCCAAACTGTGCCCCTTTTCAAGACTCCTAGAAGGGGGTCGGAGCACCCACAGACAGAACACCTTGTTTGGCCTGTCCCAATTAAAAAAGTGGTCGTGCTTCGTGACCTTCCGCCCCCCGGGGTTGGTTCGGTTTTGCAACCCAGCCGAACCAACACCAATTGGGCGGGAAACAAGACAGAAATGAAGTATTGCTGTTTATAATTATGCTCAACGCGTCTGGTGGTGGTCCGTTCGGGGGGCTATTCCCGGGTCTCTGTATTTGACGTGTACACTCACAACAAAGTTTGGGTAGACATTTAATGTCTACCCTACATACCCTCCTCAACGAGAGCAGGTCTACATGAAAAAGTATTAGCAAGCTATGGAGCAAGCAAACCGAGTGTCTGCATGGTTTTTTATACACACGGAAATCACAAAAACTCTTTGGCCTTTCTCCTAAAGGCGTTACAGTCCCTCAACCATTGTCGGTAGTCCTTCAAGGAGTAGATCCTTTCGCCATAGTAGTCGGGAAGGGGGTTGGAGAAACTCTGCGACGATGGGTCGGGTCTATTTGCTCTGAGCCGGTTCAAAAACTCGCCGTTTTTGATTTCAAACGGCTGCATCTTTGACTTGTTGAGGGTGCGAAACACGGTTGATCCAAGAAAGGGACCAACCAAAAACCCCGCCAACCCGCCCAATATGACACCGCCGCCCATAACCATCAATGGGTCAAACCCCATAATCGGCTTCTCAACGTCAATCTCAATGTTGCCCAAATAAGTCAATGTGAGAAAGGAGCCACCGAGACCGGTAAAGACACCGGCAATGGTGTTGACTCTGTTTTGCTGCTTCTTCAACTGGAAGTAGTCTACCCAGGAAAAGGGCTGTCCCGACGACGTGGACGTGGACTTGAACCTGATGGTTGAAAACGCTCTTTTCGTGACCATTCTGCCTTGAAAGCCTATGGAGAACATGGCGTGGTGGTGGTTGTTTTTGAGGGGGGGAGGAGAGGGGCGACGCGGAAATGTATGCGGCAACTATATGCGGGTGTTTTTGTAGTAGAATCGACTTTTGGTCTGTCAAAAGCCTAGGAATAGATGAGTTATTTGGCGTGGTTCGAGCTTCTTGCTTGGACTGGATGATTCTATGCTTGGCCAACTGAAAATATTTTCGGTTGGCACTCTGAGGGTTTTCCCAGGTCGTGTATTCTGTGGAATCGTCACCCAGTGCCACTTTGCGCAGCATGATACTGGGAGCACTCATACAGGTTATATCTTCACCTGGTTCTGGGGGTGTGGAACTGGAAGGATGCAGATCCAGGGGCGAGAGACAGCAAGAGCGGGTTGCCACCAGTATACAGGGGGAAGGAACTGCCACTGTTGCTCCTGGTGTCCCTATCGTATCTCTCCCCTTCTCATCTCCACCCCTTCTCATCTCCACCTCTCCATCAGATCCATCTCCACCCCTCCATCTCCACCTCTTCCCACCACATTTGCAACACGACTTCATGTGGTCGTGCAAACGGGTACAAAAAAAACCAGCATCCCCCCCCCATCAACAAACAGCAGCGACAGCCAAAACAAAACAAAAAATTTGTTCAGCATTTTTTCTCTCATCCAGATTCAATATCAAAACAAGACATTTATATTTTTTTTTTTTTTACAACCAATCCATCAATACCCGTCAACTGTTTCATCGTTGATTTATAGGTTCGGATTGCCTACTGCTACACTAATACTTTTTATCCCGTCTGCCGGAGATTAAAACAGTATCACAAGGAGAACAACCAAAAAAAAGATTGCTCACCCCCCATTTCATTGTCACAGCTTCGTTTCGTCGTTGCGAATCACCTGTGCTACTAATACAAAAGAGAAAGAGATGAATGGCACTGCAGTCGCTGTTAATGGGAATGGCACCGTTGTCGCCCCCAAAGCCAAAGACTTGGTAAAGTTCCCAAAGTCAAAAGACCAGTTGAACGAGTTGTTGGACAGGTACTACAAGTTGCTCCACAACGACAGAGCAAAGGTTGCAGAGAATAACGGGAGCGAGAAAGACAAACACGGCCACATCCACCCCGACGATCCAACGACCAAGGAAAAGGCCCAGATTGAGGCGGTTTTGGCGCAAGTCAGCGCTCAACAAGACAAGTATGTCAAAGAGCAGCGCCAGTTTGAGCGTGAATTGTTATCGTCCACTGATATCGGTGATGTGGGTGACCAGTTTGACACCAACTTGTTTGAAAAGCAAATTGCCGGGTTGTTGTTGTTGTCAAAGGATTCCGACTTGCCGGAATCCTTGCAGGCTCAGTTTAGCAGCAACCACCACCAAACACCTGCTGGGCCCACCGTCGACGAGTTGCTCGAAAGAATCACCCGCATTGAGGTGGACTTTGAGACCAGGGCCAAAAATGTCGGTGTCAAGATCCCCTTGCCATTGTCCAAAATCGACGCCAAGCACGCCCCCTTGGGCAATTTCCACACCGAAAAGGCGGTTTTAAACAAAGTGTCCCAGAGACTAAAGGAGTTGGAAAACTTGCCCAGCAATTTGGGAACGTACGCGTATGGTGGCGACAATGTCGAAATTGACGACTTGAAGATCCGCGCGTTGGCCGAGCTCAAGGCGCTTCGGTTATTGGTGAAGCAGAAACAGTTGAAGCACAGCTTGCTTGTTCACGAGTCGCAGCAGGTAAAGTATGCCCACCCGGATTTGAAGGGTCTCCCGCTCTGTCTACTGGAAAAGAGGTCGTTCAATGTGCGGCCCAAGGTGGAGCAGCGCAACCCTCAGTTGCTAGCCATGCAGTTGCAAGAGTTGAAGAAGCAGGAAGCCAAGGAACGGAAGCGCCAGATGCACATTGAAAAGGTGGACCGCGTGTTGGACAGCTCGGTTGACGCCGTTAGTGCCAAGTACGACAAGGACCGGTTCAAGACGCACACCTTGCACAAGCAAATTACCAACTTTCACCAAACGGTGGAGAAGGAGGAGTCGAAAAAGTTGGAAAAGACCGCCAAGCAGAGATTGCAGGCGTTGAAGGCCAACGACGAAGAGGCATACTTGAAGTTGTTGGACCAAACCAAGGACCACAGAATTCTCCATCTCATGAGACAAACCAACCAGTTTTTGGAGTCGTTGGCACAATCGGTGCAGGAACAGCAGCGCGAAGACATGGACATTTCTGATGAAAGAACCGCGACCCCCGAAGTTGAAGAGGGTAACGAAGACTTGCGTCAAAACAACAAGTACTACGATATGGCCCACCAGGTCAAGGAGGAAGTCAACGAACAGCCATCCATTTTGGTGGGTGGGAAGCTTAAAGAGTACCAGGTCAAGGGTTTGCAGTGGATGGTGTCGTTGTACAACAATAGACTCAATGGTATTTTGGCCGACGAGATGGGGTTGGGCAAGACCATCCAGTCCATATCGTTGGTGACGTACCTTATTGAAAAGAAGCACGAGAGCAAGTTTTTGGTGGTGGTGCCGCTTTCCACAATCACCAACTGGACTTTGGAGTTTGAAAAGTGGGCTCCCTCGGTCAAGGTTATTGTTTATAAGGGCTCGCAGCAGCAAAGGAGATCGTTGCAGGCCGAAGTCCGCTACGGCAGTTTCCAGGTTTTGTTGACCACGTATGAATACGTGATTCGCGAGCGTCCGTTGCTCGCCAAGTTTCACTACTCGCACATGATTATCGACGAGGGCCACCGGATGAAGAATGCCCAGTCCAAGTTGTCCATGACATTGAGGACGTACTACAAGACCAAGAACCGGTTGATCTTGACCGGTACGCCCTTGCAGAACAACTTGCCCGAATTGTGGGCATTGCTTAATTTCATCTTGCCCAAGATTTTCAGCTCGGTAAAGTCGTTTGACGAGTGGTTCAACACGCCGTTTGCCAACACGGGAGCGCAGGAAAAGGTTGAATTGTCGGAGGAAGAGTCGTTGTTGGTGATTCGAAGATTGCACCAAGTCCTTCGGCCATTCTTGTTGAGAAGATTGAAGAAGGATGTTGAAAAGGACTTGCCCGACAAGGTGGAGAAGGTGTTGAAGTGCAACTTGTCGGGCTTGCAGTACGTCATGTACCAGCAGATGTTGAAGCACAATGCGTTGTTTCTTGGGGCCGATGTGGGAGGCGCCAAGAGCGGCATCAAGGGGTTGAACAATAAGATTATGCAGTTGAGAAAGATTTGTAACCATCCGTTTGTGTTTGAGGAAGTTGAGGCGGTGTTGAACTCGTCCAAGTTGACCAACGACTTGATATGGAGGGTGAGTGGCAAGTTTGAGTTGTTGGACAGGATCTTGCCCAAGTACAAGGCCACGGGCCACCGGGTGTTGATGTTTTTCCAAATGACGCAGGTTATGGATATCATGGAGGATTTCTTGCGGTGGAGAGACATGAAGTACCTCAGGCTAGATGGGTCCACCAAAGCCGATGAGCGTCAGGATATGTTGAAGGTGTTTAATGCCCCCGGTTCGGACTATTTTTGTTTCCTCTTGTCGACGCGTGCCGGTGGGTTGGGGCTCAATTTGCAAACTGCCGACACGGTGGTGATTTTTGACACCGACTGGAACCCGCACCAGGATTTGCAAGCGCAGGACAGAGCGCACCGTATTGGCCAAAAGAACGAAGTGAGGATCTTGCGGTTGATCACCAACGATTCGGTGGAGGAGGTGATTTTGGAACGAGCCCACCAGAAATTGGACATTGACGGTAAAGTCATCCAAGCGGGCAAGTTTGACAACAAGTCTACGGCCGAGGAGCAGGAGGCGTTCTTGAAGAGCTTGTTGGAGGCGGATGCCACTGGCAGCGACAATGAGGAAAACGATTCGTTGGACGATGACGAGTTGAATGAGATTTTGGCGCGTTCCGAACCCGAGAGGCAGTTGTTTAACGCCATGGACGCGGAGAGGAGGAAAACCCAAGATGTCCCCGGCCAAGCCCGGCTTATTGAACGGGACGAGCTTCCGCCCGTGTTCACCGAGGATATCTCCAAGCATTTCGAAAAGGATACGCGCGAGTTGAGCCGGATGAGAGAGAAGAAGCGGGTCAAGTACGATGATGGGTTGAGTGAGGAGCAGTGGTTGAAGGCGATGGATGACGATGACGACACGGTTGAGGAGGCCATCAAGCGGAGAGAGACGCGGATATCCAAGAGAAAGAGAAACAAGGCTATTCGAGAGGGTCTTTTGGTTGAGGATATCAAGGATGACGAGGTGGGCGAAGAGGACGATGAGGATTTTGAAGCTGCGGCGCAACCAAGAAAGCGCCAACGCCGGGCCCGGACGCCATTGCCAGTGGGTAGGGTGGCTGACGCTGAAGCAGACACCGACGAGGGGGAGGGGGAAGATGATGCGGACGGTGACGAGGATGTGGATGGGGAACAAGATGGAGAACAAGATGGAGCCACAGATGGCAACGACGAGCTTACGCAGCGCTGTTTGGCCGTGCTCGATGAGATTACATCTCTAACCGACAAAAGTGATGGCCACAATGTCGGCGAGATCTTTATAAAGTTGCCGCCAAAGAAGTTGTACCCTGACTATTACCAGGTGATTAAGCGCCCGGTGGCAATCAGCCTGGTGAAGAAGCAAGTGAAGGAAGACAAGTTTGCCTCGTTTGAAGAATTCCTCCAGGAGTTGAAACTTATGTGCGCCAATGCAAAGGCGTACAACGAAGAAGGGTCGTGGGTATACAACGATGCTGATGTCATTGACCGTCTTGTTGACTCCAAGTTGTGAGAGAGAGGGGAGAGGAGAAGAAAGTATATGTTGTGTAACCAAAGGGCAATAAAGACCCATGTATTCTGTTGTGGCGAGCCAATGAACACCCAAATAAGCCTTTTGTAATTTCGAGACCAAGATTGTGCCTCTTGGCATAAAACTGTATCCTCTAGGTGGCTGTATGTTTTTGGGGGGTACAGGCAATGCCAAGTTGTGGCGATATGTCAGCAACCAATCAGGCTAGATCAATTGGAGAATTACGTAATTCTTCTTTCCTCTTTCGTAAAAAAAAGATCTACAGTTCGCGGTCTCGGCTCTTTTGGTGGGAGGTGGTGCGACTAGCGCGCCATGAGAGAGAGAGGGGGGGGGATGGAAGTGGGCTGGCTGGTCACGCAGTAATAGTGATTCCATTGTGGCGCGATAACAGTAGCCTAGCTAGTCGCCATTCTTGTAGACATCAATTGGGCTCGCTGGTGGCCATGTTTGATCGAGGGTGGCTGCAAACGTGCTTAAAATAAGTGATGAGACAGGGGGGGAGGGAAGAGAAAGAGACTGGACCAGCACACGCTTGTAATGGGCGATGATGTGGCCAGTTGCTTACTCATGAGCCTAACGCCCACGGACTTTGAGTGGTCAAACTCCTCCTGAATTTCAGATGTGCCTTTATTTTTTTTTTGGGGGGGGGCGGGGGGGGAAAGCCACCCCATTCTCTTCTGCTTCTTCTTCTCCTCCCATTCTCCTCCTTTTCCGTCCCCCCCGCTTACAAACTATTTAAAGGGGGTGGACGGCTTTTCCAGCTTATCTTTCCAATTCTCCTTCCCACTCTCAATTACATCCACAATGGCATCCATTGCTTCGAAGCCATCAATTGGCAGATTGGCCACTTCATCCGCCAAGTTTAGTTACGGCAGACTCTTTGCTGGGTTTGCTGGGTTCTCTGGTGCCGCTGCTTACGCCACTTATTTGTATAATGAAAACAGAAAACAGTATGGCTACAGCAACAACAACAACAAAAACAACGGTAACAACAATGGCAAGTCCAACGGTACGAGAAACAGCTTGCTTGGATTCACCGGGACTTCTGCCGCCATCAACATCAAGACAGCCCAGCCCCCTCAGAACAAGGGCTTTGAAGACTACCAAAAGGTCTACAACGACATTGCCACCAAGATCTCGGAAAACTTGGAGTTTGACCTGAACTCTGGGTTCTACGGTCAATTGCTTAGACTCGCATGGCACACCTCAGGTACGTACGACAAGTCTGACAACTCGGGTGGCTCTTATGGCGGCACCATGATTTTCAGCCCCGAGGAGTTTGACCCTGGTAACGCGGGGTTGCAAGTGGGCCGTGAGTTTCTTGCCGAGTTTCAGGTCAAGTACCCGTGGATCTCCAGAGGTGACTTGTGGACCTTGGGCGGCGTGGCGGCAGTGCAAGAGTCTGGTGGTCCCAAGATCCCCTGGGGACCAGGAAGAGTTGACGACAATAACAAAAAGACGGTCCCACCCAATGGTAGATTACCCAATGCGACCGAGGGCGGCAAGCACGTGAAGGATGTGTTTGCCCGCATGGGGTTCAACGAACGTGAGACGGTTGCCTTGCTTGGCGCGCATGTATTGGGCCGGTGCCATGCCCACAACACTGGCTTTGACGGTCCATGGGGCCCCTCATTCAACCAGTTTACCAATGACTTTTATCAGAGATTGTTGCAAGGCTGGCACGTTAAGAAATGGGATGGACCCAAGCAGTACGAAGACGACGAGACTGGCGAGTATATGATGTTGCCCACGGATATTGCATTGAAGGAAGAGTCGTACTTTGTAAAGTATGTCAAGTTGTACGCCAAAGACGAGGAGTTGTGGTTTAAGGATTTCGCCAAGGCGTTCTCCACCTTGATTTCTCTTGGAATCACCTACCCCAAGGGATCAAAGCCGTTGGTTTTCAAGACCTTGGACGAACAAGACGAAGACTAAACGATGACTAAAGGGGGGACTGTCTAGGCAAAGAATAGTAGGTTATGATTAGTACAAGTAGTGAACCCAAGACAATATGTGTCCAGAGAAGGAGTACCACCTGAGAAGCCAGTAGCCCCCTGTATAGAATAGGGCTATCACGTGCACATACATTGTTCAGGGCTCGCGTACACAGGTACCTACTCTTGGTAGCGGCAGAAAAAAAAAAGTGTGCACGCTCTCCCCCACCAGCGCAGACAAATTTTTCAGACAGCCCATCTATATTCCTCCTTCTCTCATCATCACCAACAATGAAGTACATCCAAACCGACCAAATCTTGGACATCCCAGAAGGCGTCTCCGTCGACATCAACGCCAGAGTCATCACCGTCAAGGGCCCAAGAGGTGAATTGACCAAGAACTTGAAGCACATTGACGTTACCTTTGTCAAGATCAACAACCAAGCCATCAGAATCACTGTCCACAATGGTGACAGAAAGCACGTTGCTGCTTTGAGAACCGTCAAGTCCTTGATTGCCAACTTGATCACCGGTGTCACCAAGGGTTACGAATACAAGATGAGATTTGTCTATGCGCATTTCCCAATCAATGTCAATGTTGTTGAAAAGGATGGTGAATCTTTTGTTGAAATTAGAAACTTTTTGGGTGAAAAGAGAGTCAGATTGATCAAGACCCACGAAGGTGTCACCATGGAGTTGTCCAAGAACCAAAAGGATGAGTTGGTTGTGTCTGGTAACTCTTTGGAGGCCGTTTCTCAAAATGCCGCTGACATTCAACAAGTTTGCCGGGTCAGAAACAAGGATATCCGTAAGTTTTTGGATGGTATCTACGTTTCTGAGAGAAGCACCATCATCAAGGACTTGTAATTTACAAGATGCTTAATGTTGTCATTTTAGTTCAGGGTTGGTTTTTTACTTTATATTTTTTGGGATTTTCACCGAACATGGTTTTCCAACTTGTGGATCGTTACAGAGTCTCACTTAATACAGAGCCAACTACGATCACACGCCTGTAGAAGGTACACGTACGTGTATCTTTCTCATCTCTGTGTTTTCTTTTGCCGACTGAATTGTCGACTCGCTGAATCCCATTCGAAGGAATGGGCATTGGGCCGGTTCGTGATTGGGTTGTGCAAGGGGATGCCTCTGGTCCCTCGCCGGAACCGCACCATTATTAGGAGGAGAAAAAACCGGTGACATGAGCTCTTATTCAACACCACACCACATGCTGCCGACCAAAGTAGCTTTCCTTGGGCCCGAGGGGACCTATACACACCAAGTACGTTGACTCGTCACCCCCCCATGCCTCTGCAACATAAACTAACATGTACTACAGGCTGTGATCCAGCAATTTGCCAAAAACGTGTCGATCCGCCCCGAGAAAACCATTGGCGCCTGTTTCGACGCTATAGATTCACGCACGGTGGACTACGCCGTGGTTCCGTTTGAAAACTCAAGCAATGGACAAGTGGTATTCACCTACGACCTACTTCGAGACTGGTTTATCCCCAATGAGTCAAAGTTTACAATCGTGGCGGAACAGTTTGTCGCCATCCACCACAACTTGTTGACCAACGCCAAACACAAGAGCGAGATCAAGACGATATATTCCCACCCGCAAGTATGGACGCAGGTGAACAAGTTCCTCAAAGACAGTTTCCCCGGGGTGACGCAAATAGACGTGGGGTCTACGTCCAAAGCGGCCGAGATTGTCTCGCAAGACGCGACAAACACCTCGGCCGCCATATCGTCATTGATGAGCGCCGAGTTGTACGGCGTGCCCATCATGTACAAGAGCATCGAGGACAATGTCAACAACACCACGCGGTTCTTGGTATTGGGATACGACACGCCGGAGCACGACGCCAAGGAGACCACCGACGTGACGTCGTTGATGTTTGTCTTGAACCACGACCAGCCGGGAGCCTTGTGTGACGTCTTGGTGGCATTCAAGCAAAACGGCGTCAACCTCACCCTGATCAATTCGCGCCCGGCAAACTTGCACCAGTGGCAATACGTGTTTTTTGTCGAGGCAATTGGCAACGTCGGCGACATACTTGACCAAATCAAGCAGTACTGTCTCGATCTCGTCGTGATGGGGACATTCAAGAGAAGCTGGAGGTACAAGAGTTAGGTCTGGAGGTACAAGAGTTGGGTCTGGAGGTACAAGAGTTGGGCCACTTCATAATCAAATATATTTATATCTTCTAAGTACCAAACTTTTGATACGTCCACTCTGTGTTATCCAAGGGACACGCATTTCTCGTCTTTAACCACCTCTTGATGCAGTGCAAGTGAAAGGCGTGGTTGCACACGCCCCAGGCGGCAATACACTCCTCGCCGCCGTTGGCTATGGAGTTGGGCTGGCACTCGATGCACGGTTCCATTAGGTGGTTTCTGCAAATGGCGCAATTCTCAATCTGTATATCTACTTGATGTTAGTATCGTGAGTCCAAAGCGTTGCTGCAGTTGTGTACATACCCCAGGACCAGAATGCAACTGCTGTCCATTTCTTGACTTCAAACTTTTGCTTGCTTGTTGAGGCCTTGGTTGGTGTTATTTCCTTGTCCTGCTCAATGTCTAAATTCTGTGGTTAGTAAAAGCTTCTCCTACGCTTTCCTCTCCCCTTCTCGTGGCTCGTTGCCATTGACTCAGACATACCATCTATCTCCATGTGATCATCATCAGCCATCTTTTTTTTGTGTAGGTGTGTGTCAACTTATGGGGATGGGGGTTTATTATGATCTGGTTGGGTAAACAGCCACCAAAGTGATTAGAAATTCAAAAAGAAAAATTTCCCTTGTCTTTTGTTTTGTCTGCCCTTTCAAAAAAATACACACACTTGGCCACAAACAGATGTCACGCCCCACAACAACCAACGAGGACTTGATCACGTCTTTATACCCGCCGCCGCCGCCATATGTAAAGTTCTTTACCGACGAAAACGTGGCCAAGCTAGAGCAATGGATGGCAGAAAACCCTGCGGAGGCCAAGGAACCACCCACACCACCAGGGGAGTTGCGGTTCCTTATACCGCCCACCCAACCTGAGGGCACGCAATACCGAGGATACGGGAATATATGGTCGTTTGACGATAAACTACCTAGCTTGAAAGACACCGAGTGGAAGCAGCTCTACTCTGCCAACGACGACGACGAGTCAATCACGTCGGAGACAAAGATCCAGGAGTTGCACAAGTTGATGGACTCGCTATTGCTCAATTTCCTTGAACTTGTTGGCGTGTTGGGCATCAACCCCGAGATGTTTGAAGGGAAAGTTAAGGATATATCGCTTATTTTGATCAATGTCAACCATTTGCTAAACACATACCGCCCGCACCAGTCGAGAGAGAGCTTGATCATGTTGTTGAAAAAACAGATTGACGCCAAGAGGGAGGAGATTGACACCATCGACAAGGTTTGCGAGGAGGTAAAGACAAAGATTAGAACGTTGACGGACATTGAATTCAAGACCAAAGAGAATGCTGCCAAGCAGGAGAGTCTGGCCAAGGAGGATATAATTAAAAAGTTGCTCTCGGCAATATAGTTTAGAATAAATCTAATAGATCGTTGCTGCTGCTGGCCCTGTTTGTGCCGCTACTGCCTGCACTATTGCTCGAAATGTGCAAGTTTTCCACCCCACCACCGCTCGGCGCTCCACTTCCGCCAAACAAGCTCAAGATATCGTTGGTGGTTTGCGTTTGGTGTTGCCTCCCTGCACCGCCAGGAGGCGCCGGGGCATTAAACAAGTCGTTCAACTCGTCTAAAATGTTGGCGCTTGACGACGACGCGCCCTCCGCTCCATCATCGCCTTCATCATCGTCGTCGTCAAAATCAAGCAAGTTTTCATTCTTGGAGTTGTCAATAATCTCCTTTCTGGCCATGTTTTTCAAGTCCTCAATCTTGGTCTTTTTCCGTTCGCTTGGGTGGGCATTTGGATCTATAAATGTCCTTGCTGGTTTGTGGTAGACCGACGACAATGTCGACAACTCGTCCATCAACGTTTCCAACAAGGCGGGGTTGAATGACGAGATGGTTGTTTCTATTGGTGGGAGCTTTGCCAATATGATTTTTTGCTGCGATTGCGTCGATGACGACGACAACAATCTCCAGTAGATGTATGCCTTGTCCCTAACGTCCGCATTTTCGCATTCCTTGGTGGCCATTTCCAACACCCGCTGCAACAAGTTGGAGTACTGGCTGTTGTTTGACACCTCCAAGTTGATCTTGACAATGGTGGTGAGGATATTCAACTGGATCAACGCGTCGTAGCCCAAAAACCCATCAATCAACAGGGCCAACTTCTCGTGCAACCCGGAAAAGTACTTGGGGTACTCGCCCAAGAGCCAAATGTAGCCCGACAACGCCTCGGTCTTGTCTATCTCGCCCACATGGTTCGAAATCACCGGGATGACCAAGGTGGCAAAGTCGTTCTTGCCCGGGTAGCGTCTCAAGATATTGGTCAATACCACCACGGCCTCATTGATGATCAACTCGCCGCCTCGCTGGTCAATGATTTCGGTCAAGAGGTTCACCGACTTGACAACACAGCTGCTGAGCTTGATGGCAACGGTTCCAATAGACTTGATTGCCTTGGTCACCAATGCCGGCTCAAACTCCATGGCGTACTCCTTCAACTCTCCCAAGAGTAACGAGCTGTTGGTTTCGTTGGCCAACCTTATCATAATCTCCAACTTTTCCAACTTGAGGTATAACGGGTCCGAGTACTTGATGAAAAACACCCGCAACTCTTTGGACAACACGCTAGGGTACTTTTCCAAAATGATCCGAATGTTTTTCAACCCCACGTACTGCGCCTCGGGGATCGACGACGAAACCAACGACACCAATGGCGCCGACAACTTTTTCAAGATGCTGCTTCGCTGCGCCGCCACTGGAACCGTCTCCAAGTGACGAAGAATGGCCTTGACCGAGCTCAACACCACCGACGGGTTAACGTGCTGCAATTGCGGAATGACTCTCTCGATAATGTGGTTGGCCTCCTCGGGGTCCGAGGTGTGGTACTCGCACAATGTCGTCAAGATGGTGATTCGCCCCCACTCGGTACACTCGTTGAGGCACAATAACAAGTTGGAAATCATTTCCAGGTTTATGGCAAACACGTCCAAGCCGGCGTCGGTGCTCATGTCTCTGATTTCATACAAGGCATTGATGGAGTTGGCCACCACCATTGGATTGGAATCCTTCATCAACTCCTTCAACTGGTCCAAGAACCCATACTCAACGCACATTTCCGGGTTCAAGTCAAACAACTTGGCCACGCAAATGGCGGCGGTCTTTCTCACGTACGGGTTCTCGTCCTTGAGTGTCCGCTGCAACGGGATCTCCATATAGTCCACCATCTTGTCGACCCTGATGCACCCCATTGTCCTAATAGCCAATGCCCGGATCAACGGGTTGGGGTCCTCGGTGTCCTGGACAAATGTGTTGACGGCTAGTATACAGAGCTCGGGGTGTGTCTTGGCATAGTTCATCAAGTACAAGTAGACCAACTTCTTCTGCTCCAAGTCGTACGTGGCGATGTTCTTCAACACATCGGGGAACAACGACGACACGTCCTTCCCAACGGTCATGGCCTGGATGACCCGCTGGATGGCGTCTTTTCTTTCATGTTTATACTGTGAAACCAATCCGCTCTTTAACTCAAAAGTCTCTCCCTTTTTCGGCCCGGCAAGAAACTTTCTTAGTTTCCGTTCAAGGATGCCGTTGACCTTGATGAGGTTCTTGTTGAAGTTGCTGGTCATTCGATCTCGTGGCGGGTCAGGAACAAACGTTGAAGGTTTTTTTTTTTTTCCCGCTACAAATTGTTTTGTTTTGAAACTGGAAAAGGGCACACACTCCTTTGGATTGACAGTGTCCACAGGGCAACTAAAAAGAGGAGAGGGGAGAGTGTAGGGAGCAGAGGGAAAGAACCTAGTGTCAATTCTACAATACTTCTAAATGCAAGGTGGCTACTCTGCCGGCTTTATCCACCGTGAGCTTTGTAAAGTCTTTGATCACATATGAAGCACCGGCGGCCACAAGTACCTCCTTGGGAAACGTGCTTGCAATGCCCACCACCGTGAACCCGCCGTTGACGCCGCTCTTGACGCCGGTGGGGGCATCCTCAAACACCACTGCTGTGGGCGCTGACTCTGGGTGGTGTTTACTCTTTAATCTTGCGTGGGCGGCAAGGTACCCCTCGGGTTCGGGCTTGCCTTTCGACACATCGTGGGCGGTGATAAACACCTCAGGCTTGCTCAAGCCCTTGAATATCGTGCTGAACCAGCCGTGGGCGAGGTTGGGCGTGCCCGAGGTGACAATTGCCCACGGAACGTTTAGCTCGTTCAATCGCTCCAAGGCCTGTGGGGCTCCCTCAATGGGCTTGCCCAAATGACCGTAGTTTGTGACAATGGCCAGCTCCCACGCATCGACCGACTCTTGGTCGTTGGCCAACTCGGGAAAGTACTTTGTAAATGTCTCAACTGTACGGGACCCGTGCACAGCATGGAGGAACTCGACTAGCTCGAGCTGGGTTGGGTGGGGGTGGGCCGCGTTGTGTCTGTTGATTTCCGTCTCCCACGACTTTTCCACGGGCACGGTGGAGTTGACTAGAGTGCCGTCGAGGTCAAAGAGGATAAAGTTTGTAGTAACGTCAACAGTCATGGGTAGATATATCTGTGGGCAAGTGGGAGAAAGGGGATATACAAACCTGTGGGCAACTATTGTTGTTGAGTGGATACAAACCTCAGCTGACTCTATAGATCCTGCAGATACTCCCTTTGCGGGTCAAATTGCGGGAACGTTTCAAAGTTATCCCACCGAAAGTCCTTCACCGTTGCCAAATGGTACAACTGCTTATCCATGTCGTACAACTCCCCTCTTTCAACGTACCAGTCCATGTAGTCACGCCACATGTTTGCCTCGTTGTACATGTGGAACCGCAAAATCATACATAGGTTGCAATACACAAACAAGATGCGCAACGCATACTCGTGCTTCAGGTAGAGCATGTCACGAAACTCGTCGGGTATTATCATCAACCACCGGAAAAACGGCACCGGGAACTTGTAGATTGAACATCCGTGTATTCCCTCAAGCAAGTGGTCGATACACTCCAAACAAAGAGCACGTTCCGCCGACGATTTGGCGCTCACCACGGTGGCTTGAGGCATGTGGGCAAGCAAGTCCTGGACGATGGGATAGTTGCAGCTTTTTAGTGATGGCTGGTTGGTTTCATCCGAGGTGCGGTAAAACAAAAGCCCACTCAAGTCCGACTGCAAGATGACGGGTGCCGCTCCAGTAATAACGGCACGCAACCCCTTGGCCACGGATATCAAGTCGGCTTCGCTCTTGTCAAACGATATCAATGGCATGAACCGGTGGGGGTGTATGCCCAAAAAGGCAAAGATCAATATGCTTGAAACAGTCAACTCTTTGGCCACCAACGGGTTTGAAAAGTCGGGCCCAGAAACACTCTGTGCCGAGGGTGCTAGCATGTGGTTGGTCTTGTCAACGGCGTCAAAAAAGAACTGGGTGATTTGCAAAAACATCGAGTCCTTGCAATCGGAACCGAACCGGTACGCATCTGTCTTGACGGCAACATCCTGGTGCCGTTTCCCATCAACCAACGTGTCCAAATGCTGCACCACCTCCAAGTCTATGACAGAACGTAGTCCCATTGCCGCAAACGCAAACATGCTCTTGCGCACCAAGTCGCTTTCAAGAAACAACCCTGGCACTTTATACTTCCACGCATGATGGATGCCCTCATTTACCCCAAAGGAAAACAAGCGGATGCACTCGGAGTCAAAGAACTTTAGCAAGCGTAGCTCGAAACGGGATATGCCTAGAAGCGACGTCGACTCGTTGAGCACTAGCTCTCGTGTTATGTGGTCAAAATTGCGAGTAATGAGCTCGAGCTCAGAAAGAGGAGAATCGCCCGAGTGATCGCCAAAGTGGCTCCCCCGATACAGCGGCAGGGCTGAAGTTTCCAGCGTTTCATAACTGGGAAGCTGCTCCACCACGTCCAGAAACGGCGACAGATCAACTGTTGATACCTCCTCGATTTTCTTTGCCTGGGGTTTTCGTCTCAGCTTGGCGTCTTCTGGCGATGGGTAGATGCATTCTCTTCGTGTGTGTTGACAATACTCGCACGCCGGTTTAGCCTCATTGCACTGGGGGTTGGTGTTAGTATGCTGTGGTTTATCCTTCCCGCCTGTTCCTGAAAACATACCTTGATACGTAGCTTCTTGCAGCTAAAACACCCGTTCCTCGATTTCTTCCTCGCCGATGTCATTGTGGTGATAAGTAGCTGGTCAAGTCTGGTGTTCTATGTCTGCTATAGTTTGTGCCAATCTTTTTGAAATAGCAAGGCTTATACATAATGCCATTCTGTGACGCATAGAAAGAAAGAAAAAAGAGAAAGGAGATACAGGGTGCGAAACGCCGCTTATCTCCGCCAAAGAAAGCATGGTGTTTGAAGTATAGGATGGGAGGGGGGGGTAAAGGTGTGCCCTCTGGGAAGAGCACCGAGGTGTGTTTTGGGCGACTGTTGATTGTTGGTGGCGCTGTTCAGTCATTAACATGAATGTGGCAGGCCGTTGAAGACAGCAATCTGAAACGGCTTTGCCGCGGGGAGAAACGAAAGTGCCATAGCCATTAACACACACATGGGCTCACGAGTTACAAGCGTGTCGTACCACGTCTAGCATGGCCACATTTAAACATGGATGTTTTGGTAGCCCACGCGGTTGGTCTCAGAGCCTGAAATTTTGTACGCGCGCATCGTCACCTATGGCCCAGCCAATGCCAGTAATGGCCACTTATTCCAAGCGAAACAGCAGAAAGAAGAGAACGGTATCGGCCCAGCTCTTTGACAATGTCAGTAGTGATTCGGAACCGGGCGACACTTTTAGCCCTACCCCCCTACCGACAGAGCAGGAACAAGTCCCACCAACAATGAGGGTCAAGCTCGAGGGGATCAAAGCGACCACCACCCCGAAACCCAGCAGCAACATTTGGGAACACTTGTTTGATGGTATAGATGAAACCCCTATTGCCCCTGCCCTAATGGAAGAAATAGAAACAAATAGTGTGGCATCGGAAGAAGAGGAGGAAACCCAAGAGAGCATTACCATCGACTTTGATTTTACGCAAGACTCGACCCCCGAGACGGCGCCGCCAAAAGAAGAAGTTGCCCAGTCAGCCAAAGCACTCAAAGAGGTATCGCGCTCAAGGACTTATGCACAAGACCGCAGCTACCTCCTTGATGGCCCAGCTGCCATCAACGTCAAGCAGGAGATGGGCGAGAGCATCAGCGATCGCCACGACTATACTCTCGCCGAGGCAACCAATGTGAACGACTTGAGGACTTCCGGAAGGTTATTACTACACAGAGATGCAATTGAGGGGTTGGACTCCGACAGCAGGTCGGCAAGAATATCGTCCTTGTTGGCGCTTACCGAGAAGCAAACATGCATAATTGAGCTCGCCCCCAGACTCAAGGCGTTGGTCCAGGACAACGACGACGTGGCAGTAAAGAAACTCGCAAGCACGGCTGTTTTCCAAATGTGCCAGAAAATGCCGTTTTCCATCAACAAGTTTGGCGACGCCCTCCACCTCGTGGCACAAGGTCTTGCCGTGCCCGTGGATGTGACTCAGTTTCCCAAGGTGTATAGGGAGATTGCCGCGCGGGTGCTAGGAGACTACTCGGCCGGGGCCGGGGCTGGGGCCGGGGCCGGGGCCGCGTTTTTGCAGGTGCTCGTTGACAACAACGCCGTCACATGGGAAGTGTGTTTGATGCTTCTGGCGTCGTCGTTGCCACCAACGGACATCCAACTCGATGCGGTACTCTCGTACTTTTCCACGGCCGGCGAGGCAGACCACCGCATATGCCAGTTTATACCCTTGTTTCAGCAAACGTTGGCCAAAGTTGAGGACAGACTGTACGGCGAGAGCGATATCAAGGCCATGCAAGTACTCGTCCTCCTCTCAACAAACTATGACCGGGCTACAGTTGAGCATGGGTTCAGGCACGACTGGCTCCCCGCTATGCTCTCGCACCTGTGCGATACCACAACAGCCATGTCGACAAACATGACGCTCTGCATCCTCGGCGTGCTCATAAACATTGTCGAGTGGGGCTGGGTCAACAACCATTTCATCGCTCGTATGAACGAGTCAATGGAGCAGGCGAGAGGTATGCGCATGGACAAAGAGGCCAATCGACACATTCTTGGCTACAATGCCATAATTGCGGCGCACCTCAAGGTCAAACACGCAGAGGCAGTGACCGTATCAGTCACTGAACTAGAGGGTCTCCTTGGCGACTTTAGGGACCAAGTCAAGAGCGACGCGGTATCCAGCATCGTATCCCATCTATGCAAACGTCTCAAACCATAATTATCGTATTTGAATATATGTAAATATACTGCAGGTGTCCCCCCAACTAGTTATCTTTGATGCCGGCAACTGCTCTCACGGTGTAGTATAATGGCAAGATTGTGCTGATTGTGAAAAGGGCGTAGAATGGGTACACGGCCAATCTCGATTGTTTTCCTCTCAACCACAATGGCTTCTTGACGGTTTGGTATTGCTTTTGCAATTCAATGATTCTTTGTGGGTTCATTTCTGGAAGGGGGTTGAATTAGTATACACAAGGAGCAGAAGGGGCAGGCTCGGCTGGTTGGGTACGTACTGTTCGATGAATATGAGCTAGTGAAGGAAGAAAAAAAACCCAATAAAATCAATGAATGTCTTATTGGTTGTTTGGATTGTGCATGTGCACGACCTATCGAATGATTACTATACACAATACAGAAGATGTCACGACCACCCGGAGTAGTCGCTGAGATCGCCATCGTCGGCATCATCGTAGTGTCGTGGTTCCTCATCGTGGTGGCCTACACTCAGCACATAGTCGTCCTCGTCCTCATCGTCGTCATCCACTACCCCAACACTGCGTCCGCGCGCAATTCCATGGGCGCCCTCGCTCTCCTCGTCGCTAACAACAACATTATGAGATCTTCGCGTACCTGGAATGTCGATGTGATATTCATCCTCGTCGTCGTCTTCGTCGTAGTCGCCCACGTATTCCGGACTCATAGCGTCATCATTACCATGGCTCAACTCTTCAAGCGCATCCCTCACCTCGTCCGAGTCGTAAAGCGACCCGGTGGCATTGAGCTCAATAACCAGGTCACTGTCGTCGCTCCAGTATCGGTGTTCACCCAGATCCAAGTCATTATGGTGGTGCGCCTCAGATACGCTAGAGGCTGCGCTCTGGAACCCATGCCAGTCATCGTACGCAGACGCCAGAGCAGCGCCTGCAGTAGCACTGGTAGATACTCTTGTGCTGGCGCTGGTGCTGGCTCTGGCGATGGCGGCTGTACCTGGAGCAGCACCTGGAGCAGCACCTGCCGGTGAGTTCACCCCCGAGATATCCACCAGACGCCCGCGTCTTCTCCCCGCCCTCCTCTCCCCGGGCTCGTGGTAATCGTCGTCGCTGCTCAATATCTCTTCGTCATCATCATCATCATCGTCATCCTCGCCAAGTATCTCCCTCGCCGTCCTGGTGTCGATAAAACTATCGTCCGAGTCGTACAAATCGCGCTCTCCCTCTCCCTCTCCTTCTTCCACGTCCTGAAACGAATCTTCCTCCTCGTCAAAATCGCCGTCTTCCTCGTCGTGGTCGCGGTTTCGGAACCGGGTGCCGCAGTGCAAGCACACGCTCCCGTGCGCTTCCCAGTGGCAATTCCCACACCGCGGGACGCCATCGGACCGGTCCACAATGGTGGTGGTGCTGTGGAAAACGTCGCCAAACACCCGCTTGTGCTTCACATCCATGTCAAACGTCTTTTCCGCATCCACCTTTCTCTCGTGTATCGCCTCCCACCCGGGCGCCTTGCTGTCGATAAGGATATCAAGAACAGACCGGGTGATTTCCTTGAGCTGCATATTCACCACGGGTTTCTTTTCAATGCTGTGGCGGCAGGAGGGGCAGTTGATCTTGTTTTCAAACCACTGGTGGATACAGTCGTAGCAGAACGAGTGGCCGCACTCAACGGTGACGGGTATGATCATCGTCTCTGAGCATATTGAGCATTCGACGGTGTTGATAATCTTCGCTAGGAGGTGTGACGTGAGCGAGTGGTCCTAAAGCGCTGTTAGTACTAAGCTTGGCACCGGCATATTTGGCTTGCACATACTATAGATTCCCACACGGCTACTGTTTTCTGGTGGTCGCTCTCCATGGTTTATCGTTGGTTATATCCACCGTGGTTGTCTCCGCCTTGCTCAAAATTGGCTGTCTGAGGAGAAGGAAGAAAGAAGAAAAAAAGAGCATACCACCCACACACACAATGCTGTATAATAAAAAAGTGATGTTTTGTCATAATACATTTACCGTGTCTATCTACTCTCCTCCCCTATTTACTCTCCTCCCCTATTTACTCTCCTCCCTTACTCTCCTCCCTTACTCTCCTCCCCTCCACTGCACCAATGCATCCATTGTCCTCTCAATTAGTTTCGGCATGTCTTCCTCATCCTGGTCCAACCGCGCCTTGACATCACCAAGAAACCGTCTCAACCTCGCCACCGCTTGCTTCCCAGACAGTACACTCTCGTCGCCACTCTTTACCTTGTTGTACAACTTCTTCTCAATGTACACGCACTGGGTATAGATGTATGGGTTGACGTAGATCAGATCGATTTTAAACGCGTCGAGGGCGGCAATCATGCCCTCAAAGTCCTCGAGCTCAAGCAATGTCCGGAGATCGAAATTCAACTTGATAAACTTGTCCTTGTCGTTCATGTCGGCGTCGCGGATGTTTTCAAGCAAGTACCGCGCCTCGTCAATAAGGTTGTGCGAGTAGAGCAAGTTGACAAAGTAGACCCGGTGGCTCACGGTCAACGCATCCTTGTTCATGGTGAAGTAATCGGTGAGGTTGTCCGTGGTCAAGCTAGGGTGTCTCATCGACCGGAGTTCAAGGGTCTTTTGGTGTTTGTGGTTATACTTGCGGGTTTTGATAAGGAGGTCTTTTAGGTAGAGCCGGTCCTCAAGGCCGCCGTAGCGGAATGTGTCGAGCACGAGCTTGAAATGAGGACGGACCCCGCGCAGCAAGAGCTCGGGAAACCCGCGGCGGATACGGAAATCGACTTGTGCGGTATAGTCTGAATTGGATGGGCCCTGCCATCGTGTCTGCAGCCAGGATGAGGTGGCGGTGGAGGAGGAGGAGGAAGAAGAAGAAGAAGAAGAAGAAGAAGGGGGCTGCCCGTAATGGTATGGGTCGAGGGGCTCAATGAGGTGGTATGGCGTAAACTGCGACAAGAGCTTTTGCAACTGGAAATGGTCTCGTCCCAACCATTGGTTCAATCGGGCGGCTAGCTCGGGGGAAAACCGCGAGTATGCAATAATAAACGTCTTCATCACCGTTTCGGTGTAGCGTGCGTCGTAGGGGATGGTGCTTTTGGAAGCTTCAATGAGCTGGAGCATGGGTATAAACTGGCCGTGCTTTTGATAGTAATCGAGCAACAAGCTGAAAAACCGCGGCTGCATCTCCTGGACGTGTTTCCTATAGTGCGTCAAAATGGCCTGGATCGACTCGGGGCTCGAGTACGATATCATAAATTTCATCCACGAGTAGTAAAAGTCGTCGGCCCCCTGTTTCGGTTCCATGGCAAGTATGGCCAGCATATCCTCGTCCGTGATTGTCTTTTTGTAATTGAACGGCTCGCGGTTGATTATGGCCCACTGGTACTCGACACTTTGCACAAGCGCGCCGTGGCTAAACTTTCGCACCATCCTCTTGAAATCGCGGATTTCCGAATGGGTGCCGTTTTGGTAGAATTGGTTGAGCATTAGTGAAATGGTGGTTTGCGATGGCGGGTCGCACTTGGGGGAGTTGATCCAGAGCTGAAACACGTAGAAGATGTTTTCGAAAAGGGAGAATTTGGCAACGAGTAGCGGGATGATGCTGTCAATGAGGTCCACGGGGATATGTCGCTTTGACGAGTTGACTATTGCATGGTGGTACATTTGTTTAAACTTTTCGACTTGGTACACGTTGATAAAGGCGGAAAGGTAGTATATTAGTGTTTTGGGGTCCATTTGGTGGACATACTCCATGCACAGTTCTATTCGTTCCAAGTCGTTCATGTGGTAGTAGATCCACACCGTGTGTGGGGTGGCCAGGGGCGATCTCGTCACTATGGGGTAAAGGTATGGCAACTTGCGGGCGAGGAACTGGTAGTACGGCGTCTCTGAACGGAGCTGATCTTTGGCAAGGAAATACGGTGGTTCGTCAATCACGGTCAGGGGCCGCGGGGGACAACTTTCCATCGCTTTGTCAACGACATATGCCACCAAGTCCTCGTCGTCGATTGCCATCTCGTTGATGGTCTTCAAGTCGCCAATGCTGCAAAGCTCAACCACATGCCGGCTCAACGCGTCGCTGCGCCTCTCCACCGGTGGTGGTGTATTTGTTATAGTCTCCGCGGAGGTGTCCACCACGCCCGGTTTGGGTTTGCCCATCCAGTTGATGTACGACGCCAGCTGGTGTGCTTGTTGCAAGTGCCTATTGGTTGAGAAATGGTGGTGTAGCAAGGGTGGTGGCGTACACCGGCCGGACACAAGCGCGTGCCGTCGTGTGGTTCTTAGTATAAGCCGCAGTCTCAGCATATTTTTCTCCCCCTGGTGGGCGTGTTTTGGGGTTTGGTTGTGGGCTATTGGCTATATGCTCCGATATCGAGAAGTTTTTTCTCTCTCTGTTTGGGGCTGTAGTTTGATTGGTAGTGTGAGCACAGTTGGTAGCGCGGGACCAAAGAGTATAGGTTGAAACCCCCAGCCGTGCCGTGATGACAATATGCTTGTGGGTAGTTGTTTTGCATTGGAGTGCCGTTGCAAGGAAAATTGGAACTCCACCTTCAATTTCTCCAATTTTCGCTGAAATACTTCCACAATCTCCCTTCTACGTGACGAATCCTACGCCGCTACTGTAGAGAAGATTGAAAGAAGAAAAACAACCTTGGACTATATATCACGCAGTCGATACCATAAAGACCACCTCAAACACAACCGAATGGTAGTAGAGATGTAATGCTGAAAAATCAAATGAGCAAGAGAGAAGGGGGTTGTATGTAGCATGCGCTACCAAATGACACCGATTTTGTCCTCGGGCCACACTGCAACCACACAACCACCCAAGAAATATAGAACTGGGACGCATCACGCCTCGTCCGGAACCTACCCACCCGAGAAGGAGAAGGCGAAGGGGGATGCCGAATCTGTGCGGCAACTCAAGGAGAAAAGCATCTGGGAGATGGTCTATACACCCACCCTTTCTCTTTTAAGCCCCCCCTTTCTCACGTATCTGCGGAGATTGCTCAAGGCGGAGGCAGAGTTGGATGGCCACGTTGCAAGTAAAAAAAAAAGAAGAAAAGAGGCTGCTCACTAGGGCAGAGTGTCTGGAAAGTTCGGCAGCAGAGATAGGCGCAACTAGAGGGGGAGAAAGGGGGCAGTGCTTCCTCAGTGTGAACATCTCAATGAGCGATTTTGTGTGTGTAGTTTAATTGTAAATCCCTCGCCATGGGGCGTAGGCCCAGACCAAACACAATGAGGGGACAAGAAAAAACACAACACAACAACACACACAAAACAATTTGCTGTGACTGAACATTGAATCAGCCTATTAGAATCGATGCAATATCGCCTACTCGCAAGGGTGACTTCATCCTTCTTCCCGCTTTTCCGCCACCTCAACTGCAGCCCGAGGAGCCCCCCACCCCACACACACACACGTAGCCCACCAAAATGCAACAAAGAAAAAATGTGAGGGAAATTTTTTTTCTCTTCCTCTTCCTCTTTCTCTTCCTCTTCCTCTTCCCTTTCCAAGCCAATTCAAAAACTGGCCTCATTGCCCTTCCCTTTTTCCTTACACCTCTCACCAAGTGACTACTCCCTTATATATGATTACTCACTGGTACTGTTCTTCCAACGTATCATCGCTCATTTCGTCTTTCATTGTTAACGAAAGCTAAATCTACTGGTATTCAGAATATGCACAGATAGATCGTGTCCACAATGTCAGACACAGAAAGCTACATTCACCCAGCAAACGCTGCCGATGCAACCAACCCAGTGTTGCCCGAAACCGACCAAGGGTTATATGACCACAGACACCATGCGGATATCGCCGTCCCCTGCGACGACGAAGGAAAGAACAAAAAGAAGGGCAAGGTAACCTTGCCCCCACCTGCAAGAAGAGCTTCTATCAAAAAGCCAAGTGCTTTTGACAAAGCTGACCAGCAACACCAGCTCCAGCAAGGACCACAACCAGCCTTTATGCCTTCGTTGCGCAAGGATTACTATTTGGATGCCGACGAAGATGAGACGATGGCGATTCCCATGGCCACATATAGCGGCAAGCCAAGAAGAAAGTCACTGTTGGATGCGTTTCCGCCCCTCACAAAGAAGAAAACTTTACGCAGCAACCCGAACCGCTTCGAATCCGACTTGGTCTCACCCATGACCAGGGCTCGGACCAACGATAGTGCCAGAAGTCTCAGAAGCGGCAGGAGCGGCAGGAGCGGCAGAAGAGGGTCAAATGTGTCTTCTATCGACTCTGACGCCGACTCGCACGCCTCCAGAACTTCCCAAGAGACTGAGGAGGATGTTTGTTTCCCCATGCTGAGGGAACATGTCAGGGTTAATGGTATCGACTTTGACGAGATTGAAGAGTTTATACGCGAGGAGAATGAAGAGCGCGAAGCAGCAACTCAACCCGTTGCCGAGACAGTCATTGGGCTGGAGAATGAAAAGCTGCTGAATCACCGTCTCTTTTCTACTGCCACCACCGGCTCCTCCAGACGCGGTAGTGCCAAGTCTACCGCCGCCAACAAGTACACCCCCAAAAACATTCTCAAAAACACAATCTCAAGGTTTGATGGTGCTGCTTCCTCCTCCTCCCCGGACGATAGTGAAAAGATCAAGGAGGATTACTCGTCGTTGGGGTCATCGGACCAGGTCCGCTTTGGCGGGGCAAGAGTTTTTGATGGCTCTGCCAACTCCTTGCCTGACCGGTTCTCCTTGTTCCACTCTGAACTGGAAGAAACGGTCCATGCTCCCGATATCCCATCGTTGGTTGGTCCTGGACAAAATATCCGGGATTTGTTCTGCAATGGCGACGAGACCTGGTGGCTCGACTGCACTTGTCCCACCGATGCTGAGATGAAGGCGTTGTCCAAGGCGTTTGGTCTCCACCCGTTGACTGCAGAAGATATCAGAATGCAAGAGACCCGTGAAAAGGTTGAATTGTTCAAGAGCTACTACTTTGTCTGTTTCCACACGTTTGAGCCCGATAAGGAGTCGGAAGACTACCTCCAGCCCATCAATGTCTACATTGTTGTGTTCAAAAACGGGATCTTGACTTTCCACTTTTCTCCCGTCAACCACCCTGCAAGTGTCCGGAGAAGAGTGAGACAGTTGCGAGACTATGTCGATGTCTCTGCCGACTGGCTCTGCTATGCCTTGATTGATGACATCACCGATAGTTTTGCTCCCGTTATCTACACAATTGAGTACGAAGCTGATGCAATTGAGGATGACGTGTTTGTCGCTAGAGACACCGATTTCAGTAACATGTTGCAGAGAATCGGAAACTCAAGACGCAAGGTTATGTCGTTGATGAGACTTCTTTCAGGCAAAGCTGATGTGATCAAGATGTTTGCCAAGCGGTGCCAGGACGACTTCCAATATCGCCAGCAGCAAGACTACCAATACCGCCAACAGCAGGAACAGGACCAACTGCAGAGCGAGTCTGTACTTGGGTCCGGCAACAACCAAACGCCACCACCACCACCAGCAGTAGCAGCATCGGGAGCACCCCCACGTGCTCCCTCGGACTTTCCTGGATCACTGTGTACACCCCACACCCCCAACGTCCGTCCCCGTGCCGATATTGCCCTCTATCTCGGCGATATCCAGGACCATATCATCACCATGTCGCAAAACTTGCTTGCTTTCGAAAAGATTTTCTCCCGTTCCCACGCCAACTATTTGGCCCAGTTATCGGTGGAGTCGTTCAATTCGAATTTGAAAATCACGGAAATGTTCTCGATGGTGACCATTATTGGTACCATGCTTATTCCATTGAATCTCGTTACCGGGTTATTTGGTATGAATGTGCGGGTGCCCGGTTTGGATTCAACCTCATTTGGATGGTTCTTTGGGATCGCCAGTTTTTTGGTGGTTGTCATTTGCGTTGCAGTGTGCTTTGCCAGATGGTGGTTGAAAAGAATGAATACGGCCATGGAAAACAGAGACCGGCCTGTTTTCAGCTCGAGAAGATCGATTAGAAGTTTTGGATTAAAGAAGCACAATGCTGCCAAGTCCATTGTCAGTTTCCCCAACAAGTTTGAATAGGTTTTACAAGATTGAATAAAACTTTTTTTTTGTATATTCGTCCCTTCTCTTGTGCAAGATTGCTCCATCACATCTTGCTGGCAAGAGGGCCCCCCTTTCTCGCCAAGCCCTTGTCCTCATACCACCACCGCATGGCTAGCTCAATGCGGTTCAAATCCAAACTGTCGCTGAGCACCTTCCACAACATGCTGGTGAGGTACTCTGCTTCAGCACGATCGCTCCTCTCCACCAATAGCCATACCTGATCTAGCCAGCTCGTGAAAAATGGGAGCGGGAAATACGGCACCAAGTTGACCAACGACAAGATTGCCGCTTCTCTCACCGTCTCTGGAGAAAGTCTGGCTTCGAATTTGTACTCGCGCTTAAACGCTGGCAACAAATCAAGCACCTGGTCCTTTGGTTTCTTTGCCTTGTTTTCTTGGATAATGTCATTTGAAAGACGCCCTTCTTGTTCAAGGGTGTTTAGTGTAGCGTTGGCCTCGATTTCGCTGATTGGCTGCGCCGAGTTGAACCCCGGGTTTTCTCCACCTTCCTCCAGACTCTTGATATTCACCCCCGGGCGCGCTTGGGCGCACATGTCAACCAAAAAGGCAAAAAACTCACTAGCAGTTGCCGGGTTCGACAAGATCTTTTTCCCAATAGTCTCGATGGCTATGCACAATTGCGTGGCCGACAACCGCGTGGGGAACTGCGTGGTCAACAAGTCAACGTACCCCATGCAGTCATGCAAGTTAACCTGCTTGCTATTGGTAAAGTAGAACAACAACACCGAGTGACTGGCCTCGATCAAATCGTCGTGGGTGTATTTCTGGTCATTGGCAAGGTTGATTGCAATACTGTGAATCTCCGCTGAAACCGCTTCGTCGCGCGCCTTCAGTTGGAGGTAGTTCTCCCATAACCCAAGCACAAACAACACCTTTGAGTTGACAATGTAGTCGTTGTTCAACACATCCGGGTGCATGTTCACCTCGTTATAGTTGCCAATCAAAAACAACGACTGCTTCTCAAAGTGGGCGCCGGTTGACAATGCCAACTCAACACACAAGTAGTAGACAAAGTTGTAGTTGTCAAACCCCCCCTGGCCAATGGATAGCAAGATAAAGTTTAGATAGTACAAGTTTGGAAGGATCAGCAATGCAACATCCCGATACTCTCTTTCGGCAACCGCCATTTCCCGTTGTCTCCTGGTTATTAACTGAGTGCTACTAGCCGTCAAGAACCGGCTCAATATTCCCAGGAAAACAATCACCTCGCAAAACAACAAGCTCTTCATAAAGTGCCAAAACTGCTGGGCCAAGGGATTGTTTCCACTGGCGCCGCCAAAGTCGTTGAACGCCGACGCTGCCGTGGAATGCGAGAGTGCTTGGTTGAAACTGGTGATTTTTGTCAAACTAGCCGCCACCAACCGCTGTGCCCCAACGTCAAACCTCAACTTGCCAAAGTACGCCTCGAGTAAGAAGGAAAGCTTGTTCAAGTGCTTGACTATTGGCCGCGACAATATCTCCTTCTGTCCCACCACAGCGGCGTCGGGGTCGTTGAGACTCAACTGGTAAAATGTTCGATACGCAGCCGCGCCACCTGGAGCCAAAAACATCATTTCGACTAGCTTATTCACCACAAACGCGTCGGCTATGTTTGGAGTGTACAAGCCGACATTCTCGCCCTTTTTGAACACCAACGCCAAGCTCAACAAGCTGACGTAGACAGTGTCATTAGAATGCACCGAGGAAAGACTGTAATTCAAAGCAGAAACAAACACCTTTCGCATGTCACGATCCCACTCGTTAAAAAACCACTTGTATTCGAGGAAATTGGGTTCAGTGTACAACTCGTCGCGCAAACTGTTTGACGACAACAATCCGCAAATGATGGGCAAGACTTTCCAGCTATTGGCCACGGGGTTGAATGCAACAAAATGGCTAATCTCCTTTGCCAATATCGAGTAGAACGATTTGATGGTCAATGTGGGCTGCGACACTTTGAGTTTCTTGTCGGCAACCAACTTGAACACCTCAATGATTAAATAATTGTCTTCAAATGGTGGGGCGGTGTGTCCAAAACACACGGGGCTGTTTAGGAAAGCAGCAACCACAAGTCGCAAGTTGCGTTCGTGCTTGATATAGGGAATGTAGTTGTATAAGTAGCCCAACACTTTTGATACCGTTGTGTCGGGTTTGGGGTTTCGAAGTTCGTTGATGAGAAAATCCAATTCTTGAGGGGTTGCGCCGAGGGTGTGGAGTTCTGGCGAGCTCCCATATCCTACTGCCCCACCACCACCACCACCACCACCATGTTGAAGCAATGCTCGACCCTGGGGCCCCAATTTGTTGTATAGATCGGCCATGGTTGTTGTTGATGATGATTAGACCGAGGCAACCCAAATTCATGTGGGGGGAAGAAGAAGCGGGTGGAAAAAAAAAGACGCTACCGTCCGACTCACGTGATCGAAATTGTTTGACTATTATTATTATTTACAAGAATTCAAACCCATTCAACTGGGTTTTGCAACACCTTCACCAACTTATCCTCTTCGGTGCCCTCTTCTGGGTGGTGGTCATACACCCAGCTGGCGGTTGCTGGCAAGGACATCAAGATACTTTCGACCCTCGAGCCCGGGGTTTGCAACCCAAACTGGGTACCTCTATCCAAGACCAAGTTGAACTCGACGTATCTTCCTCTTCTGATCTGCTGCCACTGCTTCTGCTCCGGGGTAAAGGGCGTATTCATTCTCTTTTCCACCAATGGCGCATAAGCCGGGATAAAGGCGTCAAAGCACGATTCCACAATCTTTAAAATCTCGTCGGCGGGCTTGTCGTCAAAGTCGTCAAAGAAAATACCTCCCACGCCTCTTGTTTCTCCCCGGTGCTTGATAAAAAAGTACTCGTCGCACCACTTTTTGTACTTTGGGTACAAGGCGGTGTCAAACTTGTCGAGAGCATCCTTGTGCTTTTGGTGAAAGTTCTTGGCATCCTCTTCGTACAAGTACGACGGAGTCAAGTCGGCACCACCGCCAAACCACCAGGCCTGGGTCTCGTTGGTTTCGGGGTCGGCGGTTTCAAAGTACCGGTAGTTGAGGTGGGTGGTTGGGGCGTGCGGGTTGTGTGGGTGGATGACCAACGACAACCCGCAGGCAAAGAAGTTGACGCTCCCGTCGCTGGCAGACCCCTTCAAATTCGCATGGTCGGCCCTCATTCTTTCAACCGCTTGCGGGGGCAACTTGCCGTGGACAATGGAGATGTTGACCCCGCCCTTTTCAAAAGTGGTTCCGTTTTGCAACACCATCGACTCACCGCCGCCCCCGTCGCCGCCTCTGACCCACTTGTCGGTGTGGAACTGGACGGTGTCCAAATTGGCAAGGGCGGTGGTGATTTCCTGTTGCTTCAACCGGACAAGTGCTTCCATTCTCTCTCTCACTGGGAGAGAGGAGTCGTGTATTTGCTCTGCAGAAACCATTGGTGACTAGTGAAAACAACTGGCCAGGTGGGGGGGTTATGCTTGGGTTATATATATAGAGTTGTCTCTGCTGAGGAGAAGAAAAAAAAAACTGCTGTACGACGAGCGAACAAAATATGGCTTGATTCTTTGATAAGCATCAGGTGGTTGATGCCTAAAAAAGGGGTGGTACGATTTTCAGACGTAAAACACATAAGCAGAAACACAACATATATAAACAAACCATATATACATCAACCTCACCTTTTCCTCTCTCTAGACCTCTTGGGCACGCGGGCAAGCCAATAAAGGAATACTGTGAGTATCATGTTTATGGCAATGAAGCAGATAAAAAGGCCCCAATTGCGCCACCGCTGGCTGTACAAGGCATTGACTGACTTCAAAAAGTCGTTGGTCGAGTCCATTTGACAGTACTGGCAGCTTCCGTTGTCGGTGACGAGGTACCCGCCCGCCGTTTGCTGGAAGAGCCCCATAAACTGCTCGCACGTCTGGCCCAGGGGCGGCTCTATCGTCACCAACTCCTTGTCGGCACAAACAACATTGGTGTTGGCCAACCCGGTGGCCAATATCCCCTGGATCAAGTAGGTGAATGGGTTGGCCCGGTACATAAAGATCCAAAACCTCGGCAACGCAGAGGGCCCAGCCAAGACGCCACAAAACAAAAGACATATGGTGAACAACACATTGGCCAAGTTGGCAGCATTGTCGGCCAACTCGCTGAAAGACATACACAACTGGCCCATGGTTGAAACGTACACGTAGAACGAGCTCTGGAGCAACCACATCAAAAAGCCACGCTGGTTAACCTGGTTTGTTGGTTGGGCGTTACGGTAGAGCCCCACGGGGTAGTACCAGCAGAAATAGGCCAACATGCCAATGAATGCCTGGTAAGGGATCTCCGACGTGATCTGACCGGTGATAAAGGCAAACCAACTAAACGTCCGCGAGGGCGCTTCTCTCACCTCGTAAAGGTCCCGGTGTTTGACCATGAACGGCAACATCTGTTGCACCAACGTGTCAAAGGGAATAAACGACATGAAAATGGCAAACATCTGGTTCTGCAACCCCTGCATGGTGTTGCTGGCCTTGAAGAACGAAAACCCAATAAACAACATGGACCACAAGACCAAAAAGATTTTGGCAAAGATGTATCCGGGCGATCTCCAGTCCATCACAATCGCCCTCCGGGAGACAATCAAGTACTGCTTCCACAATGGCGCCGCATACTTCAAATGGGCTTCAGGGTCAATGTTTCTCGGCAACTTCACGAGTTCAGTCTCCATCATATCCAACTCCCTCTGCACGTCCTGGTACTCGTCCGAGTTTCTCCACACATCAGAGTAGTTTTGCTTGGCGTGCGACCCGGGGGCGGCACCCACAACTTGCAACATCCACTCGGCGGGGTTGGCCTCTTTGGGGCAGGGGTCAGCGCCATACTTTTCAAAGTAGTTGATCAACGTCTGGCAGTTTTCGCCCAAGTCGCCAAAGTACACAGTTTGTCCTCCCCTTTGGAGGAAAATCATTCGGTCAAACTTGTTCATAATGAGCGCCGACGGCTGGTGGATCGTGCACAAGATGGCTTGTCCGTGGTCGGCCAATTTTCTCATCAACTTACAGATGGACCAGGCGGTTTGCGAGTCCAACCCAGAGGTTGGCTCATCGAGGAAAAGCAACAACTTGGGCTTAGCAACCAACTCCACCCCAATGGTCAATCTCTTTCTCTGCTCCACATTCAAGCCCTCGCCTGCAACACCAACCAAGGCGTCGGCATAGTCGTTCATTTCCAACAAGTCAATGATGTATTCGACGTATGCATCCTTTTCTCTTTTGGGGATCTTGTTTGATTGCCTCAAGTATGCCGAGAAAGTAAACGCCTCTCTCACCGTTGACGTTGGCAAGTGCAAATCCTGCTGCTGCACATACCCAATCGACCGCTGGAACGACGAGTCCAACGAGTGGCCATTGACCATCCTCACACCATCGGTAATCACACCGGTGGTGACACGACCCGACAAGCAGTTCAACAAGGTGGTCTTGCCGGCCCCGGTGGCGCCCACAAGGGCAGTAATGAGTCCCGGTTTCACCCAGCCGTCGGCATGGTCCAAAATGACTCGGTCCTCCTTCTTGATCTTGACCTCGTACGTCAAGTCGCGCCAAAAGAATATCTCCTTGTTGCCCCCCAATTGTTGCAAATAGTCGGCTTTGTTGTTGTTGTTCCCATTCCCATTCCCATTCTTCTCGGTGGTGGTGGTGGTGGGCGAAGGCGATGGCGATGGCAATGTCAAGGGCACCTTTTCTGTAATGTGGCTTTCAGCATCGGCCATAGCCTGTCGCCGGTGCCCTTTCAAGGACCCTCTAAGGAACAACACAATCTCGCCCTTCTGCATGGCACCCCGGTTGAATTCAGTCAACAAGATATAGACACCCAAAAAGAAAACAGCATACGCCACGACAATGCCAAAGTTGCGCCACTTGTGCGCAGCTACATACTGGAAGGAAAGGCGCAAGTAATCGGTGCCTGAGACAAACGGTTGGCCTGGAACGGACCCCACGGCGGTGCAGACCCGGTTGCTCTCGGCGACATTGGTGTACCCGGCCCCACTGGGTATGAATGTGGAGCATAGGAAATCACGCCCGTGGAACTCATTCACCATCAACGACTCGAAAATGTACCCCACGGGGTTGATGTAGTTGATCCATTTCGACCACCCCAACATTTCCGGCTTGGGTATAACAAACCCGGTGTAGATGACCATGGCCAACAACAAGATGGTGGCCGGGGTCATGGCACCGGCCAACGAGGTAGTGACGGCTCCAATGGAACGGAAAATGTGCGACATGACCAAAGTGGCCCAGCAACACATGAGAAAGTAGAAGAAGAAATGACCCGGAGTTCTTCTGAAATTGACCATAAAGTAAAACACCAAGTTGAACGAAAGCGACATCATCAACTTGATCGGAAGCTCGGTGATCACACTGGCCAAGGCGTCGGCCGAGGGCCGGTAAAGAGCATACTTTTTGTGCTTCTCGACAATGGGCCTTGACTCGTACAATGACATTGTTTCCAAAAGAGAGCTGAATGCATTGAACAACACGGCAAAGAACAACGCGGCTCCTCGGTAGTAAAAAGACCCAGATGTCGCTTTCAAGTTGTAAAACACCGACGCCAAAATGAGACCCATCACAATCTGTCCAACGACTGAAAGGACCTGGATGGAAGGGTCTCCTTTCATTCTCAAAATGTTTCTGCCCATAATGTACTTGACTTGCATGGGGAACGAAACCGTGTAGGGGGAGGTGGGGCGGGTGTGTTTGGATTGTCTTGCCACGTGCGATTCGTGGTACTGTTCCTTGGTGTTGAGCTTGTCGCAATCGGCGAAATGCTGGTCAATCTTTTGAATCAACTCGGCGTATTCTGGTGATCTCTTCCAGTGCTGCTCAAACTCCTGGGCGGTACGAGGGACCTTGTTCTCATACCCGGGAAGCGGGATACGTTCGGCGGGGTTGGTCAACGAGGTCAAGAAATCAGCCGTTGTTTGTCTCTGGGGGCAGCTCCACCCCATATTGACGAAAAACTCTCTGGCCTTGTTGGCCTTGCCGAAAAAGATCTGGTACCCTTCGTACAACACAACCACATTGTCAAACAAGTCGTATGCGTCTTGGGAACATTGGTAGATGGCAATCAATGGCGTGGCGTCGAGGATGGTGGCTGAGGTTTTCAAGGCGCGGATAAACTCCAACGCGGTGGCGGCATCCAACCCCCGGGTGGCATTGTCCCAGCACTGGATGTTGGCCCCGCTCAACGAGACTTCAGCAATGGAAACTCTCTTTCTTTCACCCCCGGAAACGCCTCTAACGAAATCGTTGCCCACGTTGGTATTCCTAGTGTGTGATAACCCATAAGTGGCCATGTACACACTGGCCAAGTGCTTGGCGTATTCTTCACGACCAATACCATGGCCTCTGTTTTGGGGAGTCCGCAAACGGGCGGCAAACTCCAAGGTGTCGCCCACAGACAAGTGCGGGAAATGCACGTCGGTCTCGGCCGAGTAGATGACATCGCCACGGTAGTGGTGTTCAATGTCGTGCGGAGACAAGCCGTCGTAGGTGATTTTTGATTCGTGGGCAACATGAAACCCATAGGTGTTTACGGCAATGGTCTTGAGCAAGGTGGAGCAGCCAGCACCGGGTCTTCCCAACACCACCGTGACCTCGCCTGGTTTCATTATGGCATCCATGGGTTTCAAAATGTCAAACATTCTTGACTCGTCCTGCTTCTGGGCGAGTCTGACCCCCTCCAAGGACAACTTCCACAAGGCATTGGTGACGGTTGGTTGGTAGTCCGAGTCGTTGGCGACACCGTATGCGCGGAGGTCCTTGTAGGCCACGCCCAACTTGGAGGGCTTGTAGTAATCTGGGTCAGAGTCAAACAATTTCCGCAAATTCTTGACCCAAAACTTGGCATTAAAAGTGTCGGCATCGGGATCCAATTGGTCAATGCCCACTTCTTCCGAGTACGGATTCACGCCGGGCACCTGCGACATGTGCGACAAGTACTTGATCAACTCGCCTGAGGAAGTTTGGTCTCTGAGGGAGTCGTGGGTCAATGTTCTGGCTAGGTTCTGGATATCTTGGCCGGTGGATTTGTCAAAGCCGTGGTACTCATTAAGGGAGGCCGAGTCCACGGAGTTGGCCTTTTCTAGTTTGGAAAACTCATCCTGTAACTCTTTGCTTGAGTCAGACATGATGGGTAAGGTTCTTTGGATATAGTAGCAGTGGGGGGAGAGGCTGGGATATTATTTGTATTTATACGTATTGTTATTTGTGTGGGAATTGTTTTTTCTTTTTTTCTTTTCTTTTGAATTTTCGGATGTGGGAGGAAAGAGAAATTACCCGTGTGGTGATTAAGATCCGAAGAGGATCATGGGAGGGGGGGGGGGGGGGGGAGACAAA
>JAJMCF010001772.1:0-22943 GCA_030585045.1 Zhuliangozyma parablackwelliae | reverse complement strand
AATTGGTCAATGCCCACTTCTTCCGAGTACGGATTCACGCCGGGCACCTGCGACATGTGCGACAAGTACTTGATCAACTCGCCTGAGGAAGTTTGGTCTCTGAGGGAGTCGTGGGTCAATGTTCTGGCTAGGTTCTGGATATCTTGGCCGGTGGATTTGTCAAAGCCGTGGTACTCATTAAGGGAGGCCGAGTCCACGGAGTTGGCCTTTTCTAGTTTGGAAAACTCATCCTGTAACTCTTTGCTTGAGTCAGACATGATGGGTAAGGTTCTTTGGATACAGTAGCAGGAGGGGGGGATTCCAACTCGAGTGGGAGAGGCTGGGATATTATTTGTATTTATACGTATTGTTATTTTTCCTTTGGGGGTGTGTGGGTACTTTCTTTCTTTTTTTTCTTTTGAATTTTCGGATGTGGGAGGAAAGAGAAATTACCCGTGTGGTGATTAAGATCCGAAGAGGATCACGGGAGGGGGGGGGGAGACAAAGAGCCACCATTATGGGTTTGAAGAATGCGGACGTAACATATGGGTTCGACCGAAGATTATCGCCAAGTGGCAATGGTAACGGTGGAAACCACTGGGCATGCCACGCTTTTACAACCTACCTTGTGGTTCCCATGAAAAGGATGACCGGAAGTGTGACTGGAGGCATCACCATCACGTGGGCAACATAGTTGGGGTGTAAAAGCAACGGCTGGGGCATTGCTTTACCAAACGGAACTGCTTCGCTTCCGTTTGGTGAAATCGCTAGCCGTAAAAAGTTGTCACACAGCACACGCCCTCCTTTCTTCCAGCTTGCCCCTAAATCCATCACGGGAAAGAACGGGATTGAAAAGGAACGAGAGCTTTTCCTTTTTTCTATCCCAAACGAGCACTGCTTCCTTCTTGCTCGTTCGCAGTTCCCGCAAGGGCGCAGTTCCGGAACAAATGAGTCGTCTCGGCGTGTCCTGCTCAATTTATTCGGCGTTTATGCACAAGAGCCTAAACCGAGAGGTGCGGGGCGGCAAGCGGAGGTAGCCCAGGTGGATGTACTACCCGTTGCTTCAACAAGCATTGGGTGAAGTCTTCAACAGGTGTGGTGTAGACCGAATATGCACGGCTGGGGGGGAGGAGGAGGATAACGAGGCGGTTGCTCTTTCAATTACGACCCTTTGGAAGTTTTACAGAATTTTGGTGCTAATATCGTAAAAAAATGTTCCGTTTCAATACAAGTCAACCTTGGAGATAAGTAAACTATTGATAGATGTCAACCTCCAAGCCCTTACTCCAACAACCCTCACGCTGAGTCCTTCATCAACTTCACTTTTGGGTGGCAGGGCAATGTAGAGACAGCCGCTTACATAAGCCACGCGCTCTTTTTTTTTTTTTTCGAGCACAAGAGAAAACAAAGTGACACAACCAGATCAACCAAAACAACAGGCATCTACTGCATCACGTACCAGAATGGAAACGGTCCAGGCGCCTACCCTATCAGTAGACCAATTGCATAAATACATTGTCCGTGTTGCATCCAGTACAGAAAACAACAACAACACCGCACTTGTAGGGGATGACGACCAAACAGTGCTCGAGCGATTCATCACCAACTACAACCCAGACACGTTATTTGTGGTGCAGCTCCGTGATACCCTCAAAGCATACAATGACATCTCCGAGATTGAGCCAGCCGCCAAGGACGTGCACGCCATTGTCATTTTCATCAAATCCAAGGGAACGCTAGCCCCAGAGACACCACTCACACGCCAGCTCAACATCATCAACATCCCCGTACAAGAGTTTGACGACCTGTTTGAAAAGTTGCGTTTGGCCGTCAACCTCGGCCTCTCGCCCTTTTTCGATTTGGTTTCTGGCTACAACCAAGAGCCGTCGTTGGCCACGGCCAGGAAAAAGTTTGGCGAGCTAGCATTGTCGTTGCAGCACTTGCAGCAACGCATCCACATTCCAAACTTGTTGATCACTACCCACCCCAAAATCAAGCTCATGCTAGAGGGCGACGACAACTTACACATAGATCCATTGCTAGAGGACACCGCCTTCCTAAACGAGGTTACGGCAATCACAAACACCTGGATCAAGCAGATCCAAACCATCACCCGTCTATCCCACGATCCGTTGGACGGCGAATCAATCATGGACGATGTCCACTTTTGGAAGTCCATGGAGGAGGCATTGACCTCGTTGGACTCGCAAATCAACTCCCCCGAAGTCAAGCTATCTCTAGAATTGTTGGGCAAAGCCCGGAGGTTCCACATCACATTGAGTTTCCAAAACGACACGGGGCTATGTGCAAAATTGGCCGAAGCGAAATTGTACAACTCGCTCTTGAAAGAGTTGCCCATCAGCGACTTGATGACGGTGGTTGTGGACGACGAGTTTCTCAAGCTCGAGTCGACGGTGAGCAGCTTGTTCCGACACTTGCGCTCAAGGTTGACCTCCTTCCCCATCGACCGAGCCATTTCCACCATTGAGGCCGTGCTCAACGATACGGTGGAAAAGTTCCAGCAACTATTGAGGGCGCGAGAAGTGATGACACTACCCCTAGCCAAGTTTTCCCCGCTCCACGCCAAGTGCCAAGAGGTTTGCGACATGCTAGACCAAAACATAAAGTACATGACCAACCTTTTGCGAGAGGGGCTGAGGAAACGCCTGGAAAAGTTTAGAGTCATTGCCGTTGACCAAACCAGGCTCGACCAGGTGAGGGCGCGGCTCGGGCACCTCGACAAGTTTAGGCAACGTCACCAGAGCTTGGCCACTGTGGTGGAGACTATTTTGGACCACGACGAACAGGTTGAAGCCGTGGGCAAGCTCAACGAGGCCTACAACAAGTATATTGTCACCGTGAATGTTGTTGATACATCACACCAGGGCAACTTGATCTGGTCCATGAATGAGCAAGCGTACCTAGAAACATTCAACTCGATCAATTTCCAGTTGATCAAGCGCATCAACAATTTCTTTGCCCAGGCCAAAACGTTTGTGGACTGCGTCTCCATCCACAACAAGTTTTTTGGTTCCGGCAGTGGCAGTGGCAGCTCGCTATTGTTGTTGGTCAATGACAACCACAAGTTGGAGGTTTTGACCATGGCGGACGCCGAGATCCAGAGCTTGATTGAAACCAACAACAACAACAACAACAGCAACAACAACAGCAGCAGCAACATCACCAGCACAAAACGGTCGGTGTACGAGGAAATTATATGGAACATATCGTTGCGATCAAAGTTGACGTTTTACCGGCGAAACTTGGAACTCTTGCTCGGCGAGAACTGGAAGAGCTACTCGTTGGGGGCCAAGATCGATGCCACCACCGCCAAGCTCGTCCTGAACTTGACGGGCCAGGACCTGTTTGGCACCTGGCTAGCACAGGCCACCAAGCTAGCGCCGAATGAGAGGTTGGAGGGCGCCGTGGTGAAAGTGGTGGCTGACCACTCCAACGAGTATAGGGTGATGATAAACTTTGACTTTGCCACGTTTGACGTGTACCGGCAAATGTGCCAGCTCGAGAAGCTTGGATTCAGCCTGCCGAGCACATTGTCGTTGCAGCTCAGAAAGATCTACCAAGCAAAGCCGCTCGCCATGGGGATCAACGACCACCTTGGCTTGTTGAACAGTCTCTTTGGGATTGAGATGAGTGAGCCATATGGCGCCGCAATGGGATTCCTTCTCGCCGACCAAGCCAGGGATATACAAAAGTTGGTGGCAGAAATGCTCCAGGTCCAGTGGATCCACTTGTCCCAGGCCATTGAGTTGCAAAAGATGAACGAGCCCGGGGTGTTTTCGCACGATTTGGTCGAGTTCCAGTCGTTGCAAACGGTTTACAGCTTTCAAAAGGCAGTGGGCCAGTTGCGGCAGCACATGTCACGTTTGGAAAGGTTTTACGACTCGTATGGGTCATATAAGCACCGGCTAAGAACGGCTCCCTTTAACTTTGGCAGCATCGAGGCGGTGTTGAAAGCGCTACAGCAGGAGTTTGGCGACATAGCGTTGGAGTTTGGCAACGCTGAAGGGTTGGCTGGTTTGATCAATAAAGAGGTGGAGGCGATTTTGGGGCAAAGGTTGCAGACCCAGTTGTTGATATTGAGCAAAAAGTGTGGCAGTGGTGGTGACACCGATGATGGTGGTGACACCATTGAAATCACCGAGTTGAATGCATACACCCTTGATGTTGACGCGAAACCACACTACCTCATATTCCAAGACGAGTCCTTTGCCGTTGTCCCCCCCTTGGCCGAGGGCAAGAACGGATCCTTTGCTCTTGTCAACGAGTACATCTCCACGGTGGAGAACCAGAGCATGATCAAACCCATATCCTCTCCCAGCCAGCAGTACCACGCCGTCGTCACCAGCCATCCCGAGTTGCAAGCAGAGTTGGGCACAGCCCTTGAACAGATTCACCAAGTATACAAAGACGCCCAAACTTATGTTTCCCAATGGAAGGTTATACAACGCTTATGGGAGTCAAACGTGGACGAAGAAGGAGAGGGCGATTTGGCCAAACTATTCCAGGATGGCTCAGCAACCGCTTGGTTCGCCAGCGTGCAAGAGCTCCTCCTGTACCGCAAAATCTTTGACCACGCCGAGCCAGTGAAGCATTTTGGCAGTTTGCTTGCCATTGACTTTTCCAAGGTGCAGAACCGGGTGGCGGTCAAGTTTGACAATTTCCTGAAACAACTTCTTGGCCGTTTCGCTTCCACTTTCCAGACGGAATGTGTCGAGTTCAACCAGACCCTCGTGCGCGCCCGTGAACTCCTTGAAGTGCCATTGCACGTTGGCGGCAGCAGCCCTGAAACATTGGTTTCGCAAATCGACAACTATGTAAAGTACAGCCAGGCACAAACAGGATGGAATGAACAAATGGCGACGTACCAGCAGATCCAGCAGTATCTCCTCCGCCACCGATTCAAGTTCCCAGCGTACTGGATGTTTGTGGAACAGTTGGAGAGCAACTTGTCCATGGTGGCAGCATTGGTGCAAAGGAAGCAAGCGTTGATCAACGACAGCCACGACCTCGTCGCGTCCCAAGTGCGAGCCGAGACGGCAACGGTCAATGACTCGATCAATGCCTTGCAGCGCGAATGGCTGGAGAAGAAGCCGATTGACGGAAGGTTGAACCCATCGTTGGCCATGGTCGATTTGGGGACGTTTCAAACCAGATTTGCCAATATTGACCGGTACTCGACGTCGTTGGCAAATGTGGCAAACCACTTGGGCATTGAAACCTTGGTCATGGACGACACCAGCATCTTTCTTGACGAGATCAAAGATTTAAAACTTGTCTGGTCCTCGGTGAATGTATTATGGGAGGAACTTGCCCGGCTCAAAGCCACCAAATGGGTTGAGCTCCAGCCTCGCCACTTGCACCACCAGTTGGACGAGCTATTGAATGCCTCTAGGAACTTGCCGGTTGCGGTCAGGCGGTATTCTGCCGTGGACGAGATCCAGTCGTTGATCAAAACCCATCTAAAGTGCCACGCCACAGTTGTTGAGTTGAAAAACGAAAGCATGAAGCCGCGCCACTGGGCGGTGTTGCTCAGTCAGTTGGCGCAGAAACCCATTGAGTTTGACGAAATGACTGTGGGCAACGTCTGGAGCTTGAATTTCACGGTGAATATGGAAACAATCAATGCCATTTTGGACCAGGCCAGCAACGAAAGAACGATTGAGGACAACTTGATGAGCATAACAGCATCGTGGGCCGCCACCACGTTTGAGTTGTTTAATTACGAAAACAAGGCTCGGTTGGTCAAGAACTGGGAACAGCTCTTTGACCAGTGCAATGTCGATATCAGCGCCTTGACAAGCATGAGAAACTCCCCTTACTTTGGCGCATTTGAGCGAGAGGTTAGCGAGTTGGAAAAGAAAATCAATGCCTTGTTTGTGGTGTTGGATACCTGGATCGACGTCCAGCGGCAATGGGTGTATTTGGATGGCGTGTTTGGGAGCAAAAGCAGCGACATCCAGAGCTTGTTACCCATTGAGAGTTCGCGGTTCACCAACATTAGCTACGAGTTTTTGAACTTGCTAAAGCGGATCTACAAATACAACTTGGTGATTGACATTGTCTTGATTGGCGACATCCAGTCGATCATGTCGCGGTTCCTTGAAAGCTTGACAAAGGTGAGGAAGTCGTTGGTGGACTACCTCGAGAGGCAAAGAGAGCTCTTTCCTAGATTCTACTTTCTTGGTAACGAAGATTTGCTCGAAATTGTTGGTGGGTCCAACGACATGGCCAGGATCAACCGGCACTTGAAAAAGATGTTTGCCGGGATTGAAAGCTTGGTGTTTGACAAGGATACGTTGTGCATTGTTGGTATTGTTAGCCAGCAGGGCGAGGTGGTTACGTTGGCAACTCCCGTGTCGTTGATCAAGCACACGAGGTTGCATGAGTGGCTAAACCAGTTGGAGGTGGAGTCCAAATTGACACTATCGCTATTGGTCAAGAATAACCTTGGCGGGTGGAAAGACGTTTTGTTGTCGTTGAATGATGACGACAGAGTATTGTCCATGATCAAGTCGGTGCCGGCACAGGTGGCGACATTATTGGCACAAGTCACATTCACCACTCTTGTGGAAGAGGGGAGTGACTTGACGCAGTTGCACACGACATTGTGCCTGCTTCTTACCGTGCTCACGCGGCTGGTTGCATCTGACATTGTTGCCGACATTGACCGGCAAAAGATCCAGCACTTGATGATTGAAACCATCCACCAGAGAGATATTGTTGAGCGTATGATGGCTTCTCCCGGGGACGAGACGCGGCAGCTTGTGTGGAATACCCAGCAAAGGTTTAGCTACAACACCCATGAGGCCGACCCCCTCAAGGCGTTGGTTGTCAAGCAGGCCAACGCCGAGTTCCACTACGGGTTCGAGTACGCGGGTATACCGGAAAAGCTCGCCTACACCCCGTTGATAGACAACTGCTTCTTGGCCATGACCCAAGCGTTGGACATGAAACTCGGCGGCTCGCCCTTTGGCCCTGCAGGCACGGGCAAAACCGAGTCAATCAAAGCCTTGGGCCACAATTTGGGCAAGATGGTTCTAGTGTTTTGTTGCGACGAGTCGTTTGACTTCCAGTCGTTGGGCCGGCTATTCTTGGGGATATGCAAAGTCGGGATCTGGGGCTGTTTTGACGAGTTTAACCGGTTGGACGACAAGAGTTTGAGTGCCGTTTCGTCCCAGATTGAATCCATTCACCACGGGTTGAAAGATCCCAATCGTGCAACCAAAATTGGCGAGCGAGAGGTCAAAGTCAGTCCTGATTCGGGGATATTTGTCACCATGAACCCCGGGTACGCTGGCCGGTCGGAGTTGCCGGAAAACTTGAAGAAACTGTTCCGCAGCTTTTCTATGAACTCGCCCGATAGCAAAATTATAGTGGAGATCTTGCTTGCCTCCCAGGCGTTTGAACAATCAAAGCAGTTGAGCTCGGCGATTGTGCCCCTTTTTGCCGGGTTGGCAGCTAGGTCGACCAAACAGCTGCATTATGATTTTGGATTGCGTGCGTTAAAGAGCACGTTGGTGAGGTGCGGCAACGCCAAAAGGGGAGCAGCAGCAGCAGCAGCTGCTGCTGCCACATCAGCAAAGCACAATAGCCACCTTTTGGAGACCGAGTTGGTCTTGCAAAGCATTATTGAGACTGTGTTGCCCAAATTGGTCAGAGAAGATGAAACCTTGTTCAATGAGTTGAAGCATGAGTATTTCCCTTCTGTGGCGTACAAAGCCGCCAATGACAAGTCAAAGTTGGTTGACGAGATCCGCAAATATAGTGCCGCACATGGCTTACATGCCAGTGACGAGTGGGTGGCAAAGGCGTTGCAGGTGGTTGATATCCAAAGCTCGCACCACGGTATCATGCTAGTGGGAGAGTCGGGATCGGGCAAGACCACGGTGTTGAAGCTGGTGGTGGCAGCTCTCGCCGCAGTTGACAGCACGGAGCACACCTCCATTGTCATTGACGCAAAAGTTCTTTCCAAAGACGACATCTACGGTAGATTGGACGGCGCCACACGAGACTGGACCGATGGTTTGTTGACAAGCACCCTTCGAAAGATCAAGGAGAACTTGCGAGGCGAGATGTCCAAGAGGATTTGGATAGTGTTTGACGGCGATATCGACCCCCAATGGGCCGAGAACCTCAATAGTGTTTTGGATGACAACAAAATCTTGACCTTACCCAACGGCGAACGCTTGGCCTTGCCTCCCAATGTCAGAATTGTGTTTGAGGTGGACAACTTGAAGCACACAACGCCGGCCACTGTGAGCAGATGCGGTATGGTGTGGTTTGACTCGGCGTTGATCACGGTGGGTGCGAGACACCAGAAATTGGTCCACAATTTGCGCACCTGCTCGTTTGCTGGCAGTGGCGACGACAGCCTCTCCAACGACAGGCAGACCTTAGCCGTGCAACAAGCGTTTATGGATCAGTGTTGCCAACTTCTCACCCCACTGTTGTTGGAAGAACTCGTTTCCATTGCCCGAGGTGCGTCTCATATTATGGACTTTTCCGTCGTGAGGGCGGTGCTGTCGTTGGAAGCGGTTCTAAAGACGTATGTGCGCCGCTGCGTCCAATTCGCCGCTCAAGAGCATGACGAGCAAGTGGACTATGCCAAGTACGTGGGCAAAGCCATTTTGTTGTCGCTTGTGTGGACCTTTACCGGCGACTCGCCCATTGATGAACGAAACAAGTTTGGTGCCCTTGTTGCGTCAAAGTTTAGCTACTTGGGCCCACTCCCAGGAGATTTGACCGATTTCGACGTTACCCTCCCCGAGTGCGAGTGGTTAAATTGGAACAATAAGGTTGTTAGTGTGGAGCTCGAGCCGCACCAGGTGGCAAGCCCAAACACCGTGGTGCCCACGTTGGACACGGTGCGACACGAGCAACTTATCCACTCGATCTTGAACGAGCACCGGCCATTGCTTCTTTGTGGCCCCCCCGGGTCGGGCAAAACAATGATGTTGTTTGAGGCGTTGCGGAAATCGCCCCTGTTGGACTTGCTCTCGCTCAACTTTTCCAAAGAAACGTCGCCATCGTCGTTGATGAAGTCGTTGGAGCAGTTTTGCCGGTACAGCAAAACCAACCGCGGCGTGCAATTGGTGCCGCGAGTGGAAGGTAAATGGGTGGTGGTGTTTTGCGACGAGATCAATTTGCCCAAGGCCGACAAGTATGGGACGCAACAGGTGATTGCGTTGATGAGACAAATGGTTGAACACAATGGGTTCTGGAGACCGCGCGACAAGCAATGGGTCAGCCTTTTGAACATCCAGTTTGTTGGCGCGTGCAACTCCCCCAACGACCCGGGTCGCAACAGGCTACACGACCGGTTTTTGCGCCACTCGTCGGTGATTATGGTTGACTACCCGGGATCAACGTCAATGACGCAGATTTACCAAACGTTCAATATTGCCATCATGAAATGCGCTCCTGATTTGAGGGGGTACGCCCGTGCCGTCACCAGTGCCTGCATTGAGGTGTACGAAAACACGAGGATGGCGTTGACGACAAAGCAGCAGAGCCACTATATATACTCTCCCCGTGAGCTCACGAGGTGGAGCAGGGGCTTGCTTGCCGCGTTAAAGCCGGGAACGTACACGACCTTGCCCCAGTTGTTGCGGCTATGGTACCACGAGGGTTTACGGTTGTTTTATGACCGGTTGGTCAGCGCCACGGACCGGGAATGGACGTTGAAGTTGTTTCGACAAGTTGCAGCCACTCACTTCCCCCACGCCGATATCGACGGCAGCTTCAAGGAGCCGGTTTTGTTTAGCAACTGGCTCGCGGCAAGCTACCAAGCCGTGGATGAGCACGACCTCCGGGCATTTGTGGGCGAGAGGTTGCGTGTATTTGGCGAAGAGGAGATGGAAGTGGACTTGGTGCTCCACGACGAAATGTTGGGCCATGTGTTGCAGATTGACCGGGTGCTTCGACAGCCCCAGGGGCACATGATCCTTGTGGGACCAAGCTCGAGCGGCAAGTCGACGTTGGCCAAGTTTGTTGCTTGGATCAATGGGTTAAAGACGCACGTGTTGAGCGTCAGCCGGCGCTATACCCTCGATGACTTTGACGAGACGTTGAGAATGCTTTTGTTGCGGTGCGCCGAGGGCGAGAGCATATGTTTCATCATTGACGAATCGAGCATAATGGAAGCCGCATTTATCGAACGCATGAACACCCTTTTGGCCAACGCCGAAATACCGGGGTTGTTTGAGGGCGACGACTATACGTCGTTGATGAGCAAGTGCTTGGAGCTCTCTCACGCGCAAGGGTTGTTGTTGGACACCGAAGCCGAGTTGTACACCTGGTTTGCCCAGCAAATCTCGCAACATTTGCATGTCATCTTTAGCATCGGCGACCCCAAGGACAGCGCCTCGGTCATATCTTCGCCGGCGCTATTCAATAGATGCGTTTTGAGCTGGATGGGAGACTGGTCAGACAATTGCTTGCGCAGTGTTGCCACGTCGCGCATCGACTCGGTCCCCTTGGATGCAACAAACTATACGGTTCCAGTGGAGTACAACTTGAGCACCACCCCCCGCGTGGAGACATTTAGACAGGTGGTGGTTGATATCTTGGTGTTTGTCCATCGCCACGTTGCCCCATACCAAGCAACAATGTCGTACCAGCGTACGCCAGGCGACTTTTTGCGGCTTCTCGACTGCTTCACCAAGTTGTACGAGTTGAAGCTGGCGGAGTTGGAGGACACACAAAGACACACGACCGTGGGGTTGGACAAACTTCGTGAAACCGTAGTGCAGATGGACAAGTTAAAGACGCACCTCGCCTCCAAGGAGCAGCTTTTGGTGGCCAAGGATAAGGAGGCCAAACAGATGTTGCACAAAATGCTCACGGACCAGAACGAAGCCGAGCGGAAGCAGGAATTCTCCATCGCCACGCAAGCCGAACTTGAAAAGCAAGAAAAAGAGATCCGCAAAAGAAGGGAGGTGGTGATGCGGGACTTGGAAAGTGCCGAGCCGGCGGTGATTGAGGCGCAGCGAGGAGTGCAAAACATCAAAAAGCAGCACTTGACCGAGATCCGCAGTATGACCAACCCGCCTGCCGCAGTCAAGATGGCCATGGAGTCGGTGTGCATTTTGTTGGGGTACAACGTTACTACGTGGAGGGAAGTTCAGTTGGTTATTAGGAGAGACGACTTTATCCCCAACATTGTGGCGTTTAACTCAGAAAACCAGTTGCCGGTTGAGCTCAGGGAGTACATGGAACAGGTATACTTGGCGAGACCGGACTATACATTTGAGGTTGTGCACCGGGCGAGCAAGGCGTGCGGGCCCTTGGTCCAGTGGGTGCAGGCCCAGTTGGCGTACTCAAGGATTCTCGAAAGCGTGGGCCCGTTGAGGGACGAGGTTGCCCGGATTGAGCAGCACACCATGAAAACCAAGGCCCAGTTGATTGCCATTGAGCAGATGATTCGGGAGTTGACCGAGAGTATTGAAAGGTACAAGGACGAGTACAGCGAGTTGATTAGGGAGTCGGAGAATATAAAGACGGAGATGAAGCTTGTGCAGCAGAGGGTGGGCAGAAGCATGGCGTTGATTGAAAATCTCACTTCCGAGAGAGCGCGATGGAAGGAGTCGATCAAGAAGTACAGCGAACAAAGGGATATGTTGGTGGGCGACACCTTGTTGGTGTCGAGCTTTGTGGTGTACGCCGGAGTTTATGATGAAAAGGGCCGAGAGATGTTGCTGCATGCGTGGAAGGAACGTTTGTCGCTAGCGGGGATCTTGTACAACCCCGCCATGTCGGTGGGTAACTATATTGCCCCATACAAGGAGATTGTGCATTGGTTGGACTGCGGTCTAGCCAACGACCAGCTCATCATTGACAACTTTGCTTTGTTAAAGTGGTTGGAGAACCCAGTGGTGGTTGACCCGACTTCCAGCGTCGTTGGGTTGATCCCCAAGGCGTTTGGAGAACAATTGGTTACAGTCACCAGCTTCTTGAGCGACAGCCTACTCAACCAGTTGGAGAATGCCTTGCGCTTTGGAGGCACGCTTGTTGTGCAAGACTGCGAGTACTACGATCCAGTTTTCGATAGCATTTTGCGGAAAGAAGTGGTCAAGAATGGGGGCCGAACGATGATCAAGTTGGGCGACACCGTTATCGACTACTCGCCGCATTTCAAGTTGGTCATGTGCACCAAGGACCCCCAGATTGGGTTGCCGCCAAGTGTAGCTGCTCGAACCACGATTGTCAACTTTTCCGTCACCAGCGGCAGCCTTGAAGCCCGCGCGCTTGACATTGCGTTGAAGGAAGTGCAGCCCGCGGTCGAGAAGCAGAGGGCGGAGTTGCTTGCATTACATGGCGAGTACAAGATACGCTTACAAGCGTTGGAGGGTGAGTTGTTAAAGTCGCTCAGTGACTCCACCACCGAGATTTTGGACAACGATGAGATTGTGGCCACATTGGAGAAGCTCAAAACCGAAGCCGATGCGATCAACACCAAGTTGTTGCACTCAAACAGTGTCATGGCAACGGTTGAAGAGACGAGGTACAAGTACCAGGAAGTTGCCAAGCACGTGTCAATCGTGTTTCAGGCACTTGAGCTGCTTGGCCAAATCAGCCACTTTTACAACTTTTCGTTGGCAAACTTTGTTGCCCAATTCACAACCCTACTAAGGGCCAACAAGGGCGAAAGGCCGGTGGATTTGGCGGTGAAGGTATACCAGGAATCAATCGCCAATGCGTCGCCGTCGCTACAGCCTGACGACCGAGTCGTGTTGGTGTTGCTCCTCGCAGCTGCATTCTACACCGAGGACATTGGCACCAATTTCAAGTCCTCGCTTTTGGCGCTTTTGAAGTTGGCCGTCGGCACTGCCCCAGATGGTGGCGGCGTGATTGAAGGCGTATTTGACTCGTGCTTGGCCAGAAGAGAAGCCGGCTGGAGCACCAAAAAGGTGTTGGAAATGAACCAAGACAATTTGACTTTGAACGCCCTCGCCGAATTGATCCTCGCGCTAACCGATGACGCTAAGCAAGACTTGATGGCCTCGTTTGCCAACATTGGCTCATTCTTGACCACCAACAAGACACTCGACATACACCATTGGGTGATGGACCCCAGCTACCGCGCGATAGTGTTTACCTCCCCCAATGGGTTTGATGCCACGTACAAGATTGAACAGTTGGCGAGTGCCCTGGAAAAGGAGTTGAGGATTGTGTCCATGGGGTCGCAAGAAGGTGTTGCGTTGGCCGACAAGGAGCTTGCCGAGGCTGGCGTCTCGCCGCTCTGGGTCGTCGTCCAAAACGTCCAAATGTCGCCCTCGTGGTTGTCCCAGTTGGAAAGCAAGTTGGAGGCGCAATCGTTTCATTCTGGATCCAGGGTCTTTTTGACCTGTAGCACAACTTCACGCGTGCCTGTGGGGTTGGTTTCAATGTCCAAGGTGTTGGCGTTTGACGCCGAGGTTGGTTTGCAGCGCATTGCCTGGGAAACCTACCAGTCGATCGCCCCCAATTTGTTGCAGGGCCCGGGCAAGTTTGTGTTGTTGTTGCTCGTGTGGTACCACACCATCATCACCGCGCGACTTCACTTTGTCCCGGCTTCGTTCAAGAAAAAGTATGATACCAACGACACCGACTTTGCGAGCGGCGTGGCCTATATCGGGAAATTGTTTGCCGGTTTGAAGGAGAGACACACCAAAACCTCGAGTATCCCATGGGAAGAGGTGCGCTACGTTATTGCCAGGATTGTTTACGGCGGCAAGGTTGACGACAAGGACGATTTGGCATACTTTGTCAATCTTGCTTCTTCCTTGTTTACCGACACTTCATTTGACTCCTCCGCCAACCTCATTGACAACGAGTTTACCCGACACCGGGGCGAGGTGTTGAGCCCGCCCGATGGGAACTCTGCTGAGGCATACTCGGAGTGGCTCTCGGCGCTACCAAACGAAACACCATTGTCGTGGATCGGTCTTGAGGAGAGCGCCAGCGCACTAGTGCAGGCGAAATCAGCAAGAAACATTGCTGAAAAGGTGCTCATGTTGCTGAAATAGGTGAATCAATTGCGTATTATCCGATATTTTTGAAATGTATTAGCTATATTACAAAAGCTCCCGCGCCGCGTCTTTTTTGCGAAAAGAAAACGAGGGTGCGCTTATTCGTCATCCTCCAAGGTTTGAGCAGCAATACGGTCCAAATCTCTTTGACCGTTCTCGGAGATTCTTCTACCGCCCTTTGGCGAGATTTCCAAGACACCAATATTTTCCAAGGATTGCAAAACCTTTCTGTTGATGGAGCCAGAAGCGTCAACGTGCTTGTGAGGTCTGAAACCTCTGTTCTTGGCGCCACCGTACAACTTGTTCAACTTACCAACACCAACTTGCTTTCTCAAGTAGATGTGTCTGGCAACAGAGGCGGCTCTCTTGTAGTACCAGCCCTCGGACTCTTGTGGTGGCAATTCGTTACCGGCAGAGGTCTTGACAAGGTCAACGTAACCTGGAACTTCCAACTTACCCTGTCTTTGCAAGAACTGGGCGTAAGCGTTGATGAAATCTTGAGCTGGAACGTCTCTGTGGTGAAATTGTTAGTATTGCTGTGTTGATTCGCGATGCACTAAAGAGTGTGTCGTGTTGAGTCTAGATGTGGTGGACTTTTCAAAAACTCAAGGGCATCATGGCTGGTTCATTGTCGCATACTCCAACGGTGGAAAAGTAGAGGTACTGCTCCCCCTCCCCCTCTTGTTGACTGGCAATGACACCTTTTGAAAAAAACGAGACAGTCCCTTGGGACCCTCTCACTATCCACCACGACAGTATCAATATCTCTAGCTCTCACTCAACTCTTTAATCATTCATTCTCTCTGGTCTCTCAAAACATACCTAACGGAAACACCTGGCATGTTGTATATGGATATTGGTGAAGAGGCTACAAACGACTGGTTCTATTTTTTTTTTCGGTTCACTATTATGGCGGCGTGCAAGTGGCATTTTCAGTGCGACTGCAGACAAAACAGATGAAGTCACGTGCATGAATATATTAGGGCTCAGCCAGCGCGAGCCTACCAATTTTGGCTGGCGGGGTTAGTCCCACAAGAGACTCTTTCTCTGCTCGAGACAGTATTGCTCAAAGTCACACAGAGCCGCCTCGCCGCTCCAAAAGTAGTCGCTATTCCCCACCTCGGTGCTTAAAAGGATGACCTTGTCGATCGGCACTGACGAAACCCCGAGGTAGTACCCTCGTGGGTCAACCAAGGGGGCTCCCGTCACCTTGGTGTACCTGATTTTGTAAGAGTCTTGGACTTTATACCGCGGCGAGTTGAATGCGGTGGTGCTTCTCACGTTGAAAGACGACAACTTTTCCTGCTTGGTTTGGGCGAGGTTGGAAATGCACTCACGAAAGATTGAGTCGTCGGTGACTGACCAGCACTTTTCAACCGAAACGTGCTCCAATCCCAAGTAGCCTTCACCATCACCACCACCACCACCGCCGCCACCACCACCGCCGTTGCCTGAACCGTTGGCCACCCATTGGACAAAGTCGGCAACAAGCTTTAGCGCGTGCAAGTGTGACTCCTCTAACGACTCTCCGTACTGAAGGTTGAGACCGGTGATGTTCCCGAGACGTATCAAAAGCCCAGCGTTTTCGCGAGCATAAAGAGAGATCTGGGGCCCAATGACTGCCTGGTCAACTATGGTTAGTGTCCTCCTTGCCGGTTGGGTTTGGACACTGCGCCCTCCATGCGTGTCGGGACTGAACCGGACGACTTCAAGTATCCCAACGTCAATGACGAGCTCCTCTATACTCCTGCAGGTGTGAAGCAACGCGTCTCCTGCGTATCCATCATATAGCGGCCACCGGCTCTGGTCGTCGTTGGAAAACATGGAAGATTTCCTTCTCTTTACTCGAAGAGAAAGCTTTTTCAACCTCGTCTGCATGAGCATGTCAATGGTGTCCTGGTACGCAATCGTGGCGGAACTATTCAACACAAGTAGAAGCTTTTCAAGCCGGTTTTCTTGCAACGCCGCGATTATCTTGCTAATCCCCCGGCGCATGGGAATCTCGCTGTAGTTGAGTAGCAAGTCGAGCCGCTTTAGTTTGGGCAAGTGCTTCAACAACAGGGGACAAACGGTCAATGTTTGTGCATTTATCCCGAGGTACTCCAACGGCAAGCTGTAAAAATCGCCGTCAAAGCCATCATACTCCCGCTGGTCCAACACCTTCAATGCTTTCAAAAACGGAAAGAGCGACAAATCGGTTCCTCTTAGTACCGAATTGTCCACCTCGAGGTAGGTGACAAAGTTGTTGATTGCAAATGCCGCCTCGTAGTTGCTCCGAAAAGTCTTATCCCCAATGACGTACCGGTAACTCGACCGAGCCACGTCGGATTTATGGCACTCTTCAAAGCCCCTCCCCAACACTTCCTTCATAAACTGTCGGTTATACGCCTTTTTGTTGGAGAACCTGGCTTGTGATGGGGGTGTGGCGAGTATGGCGTCGATTTGGTTTCGTCGTACAAGGCTGACCGAGCGGAACAACATTGGACCAAGCAACTGGCGCAAGAAGGAGCATGTGGACGAAAGGGAGAGCAAGTCTTTGTATGCATTCACCCGTACATGGTTGGGAGTGAATGTGTAATCCGGGGCAGTTTTGCTTTCGCCACGGGAGGTGTAGGAAATGACGAGGCCAATAATGTCACCTGGAAGGTCCTCAAAATGGGTGGCGGGAGAAGCAAGCCTGCCATTGGAGGGTTGCGGTCTCATGGCCAATGTGTATGTGTAATATCTACTGTGTGTGTGTGTGTGTGTGTGTGTTGTAGTTTGTTTTTGTGTGTGTATATATATTTTTGCTCCCTGGATCACGTCAAACCGATAAGAGAGAGAGAGAGAGAATTCCGTGCCAATTATATTAAGTTATACAAAGCAAAGGGGAAAACTGAGCAAACCCTTGCGCCAAAAGAATATAGAAGTTCAACAAGATTAGACCTTGAAACCTCTAGAGTTTCTTCTACCTCTAGCTCTTTCAAACTTTCTGCCCTTGGACAAGATTCTTGGAGCCTTACCCTTGTGTGGACCGAAACCAAAGTGTCTAACGGCTTCTCTGGAGTTTCTTGGGCCTCTGACAATCAAGGTGTTTTGACCCTTTGGAGCTCTCAAGGCCAATTGATCAAAAGTGATGGCTTCACCACCGTTCTTGACAATTCTGGCCTTGGCACCAGCGGTGAATCTCAAAGCAGCAACAGTGGCCTTTGGTAAGGACAACAATCTGTTGTCGTCGGTAACGGTACCAACAACAACAATGGTCTTTTCAGAGGCACCGTCTTGCTTCAAGGCTCTGGCGATTCTGGAGACAGAAACTGGTGGTCTGTTGACCTTGGACAAGAACAAAGATCTCAAAATGACCTTGTTGAATGGAGCATCGGTACGACCTGGATAAAGTTAGTAACAAAGAGACAGGGCAAATTTCACAACTAGAGTCTGCTCAGAAGACGCACCCAATATCCACCAAAAAAGAAAAGGTGATACAAAGTACTCGCAGAATGGTTTCAAAAGATAGTGTCGAGTCGTTAGACTCAACTGCAGTGGACAATATCCACTGCTCAATGTTTGCGCGTACTTGTAGTGGCAAGCTACACAACCCTTTCCCGCTCATATTTGACAGTTTCTCTACTATCGGTGAGGCTGGGGGGGAAAGGTCATTTCTGCGACATAGCATTGATGAAACCATCGAGAGTCGCGGCGGCTGGTGGCCCCATCCGACCCTCGTGCAATAACTGACTTTTATGGAAATTTGAGAGCGTGGTGGTTGTGCTGCTGCTGGTGGTTGTGATGATGCTGGTTGTGCTGTTGGCGGTGGTGGTGGTGGTGCTGTCTTCAGAAAACTCTTTTCAAGGGGTGATTACATACGAGCCAAGAAGGAGTACAACTTGACCAACATCTTCAAGTAGACATTGTCTGACTTTGGAGCTTGTCTGTGACCGGATCTGATGTGCTGCTTTGAAGTGTGATCTCTACCCATGGTTACTTAGTTAATGATGATACTGTGGATGGGAAGGGTTGGAAAAATTTTGGTGCGCTTGAAAATTTTGTCTATAGAAATTTCGGTCGGTCGTGTGGCTGGGCGGGCGATGCGCCAAGAAGAAACAAATAGGGCTAGAGCCCTAGACAACCAAAAACCTCCTCCCGCCACGAATGGACTGTAAGCACACCACACTGGGTTGAGGGCGTCAGAGACCAGTACCATCTTGGTTAGAGGACTCGTGGCAGTAGTTCTGGCCTACTATGTAGCTTAACCAGTAGCCTTCCTAATTTGGCAACTACCTGACCATACGCACTCTATCACTGTGGTGCCAAAACGAGGGAGAACAAAATGTGTGCGATTGATTGCCGCCACCAGCAACAACACACTGCCAAATCCCCTTACCCATGACGCAAATAACACCAATCAGGGGATTCACAAACACCCCCGTCACCCGATCAATATGCCTAGTGTTTACCGTGCTACCGCTCCTACTATCTGTCCTAGTGATGAAGCAGTACGTCAAGTTTGCCGTCGATCCGTACATCATCCAGTATAACCAGTTTTGGCGCGTAGTGACGTACCAGTTCAGCGTGATCAACGAGTCAGACTACTTGTTAGGCGTGCTCTTGTGGTTCCAATTCAAAGTGTTGGAGCGGTTCTACGGCAGCAGAAAGTACCTCAGCATGGTGACGCTATTCGCTGTCTACAACGCCACCGTGTGCTTGTTGTTTATGAGTGTGGGGCAATTGGCATTGTACTACGCCTCGTATGCGCTCAAGGTATTGGTGTTGGGGTACGACCCGAGCGGCGTACACTACCAAAGCACCATATTGAACGAAGTCATCCCCGGGCCCGTGGGCGTGCTTTCGTCGTTGTATATCTGCTACGGAGCAAGCATCCCTGTGTCGTACCACTTTAAGATCCTATTAAGCAAGCCTGGCGAAACCGGACCCGACAGTGAGGAATACGACGGCGACGGCTCCTCATCCTCCTCCTCCTCCTCCTCCAAGGAGATGAGCTTGAACAACAGGTTTCCTATCCACATCTTGTACACCTTGCTCATGCTCAACAACGGGTTCAAGTCGATAGTCCCGTGCTTGGTTGGGTTGCTTGTTGGCAAGCTCTATGTCCATGAACTACTCCCTGGCGGGTCCTCGTGGCTATTGCCAAACACGTTGTTTCACCTATTTATCAACCCAGGCAAGAAAGTCAACCACTGGATCGATGGCATTACCAGAAGGTTCCTGCACCGGTTCGTGTCGTTACCGGACGAAGCAGAGGTTGGAAGAGAAGACGATGAAGAAAGGGAGGAAGCTGCTCCAGAGCGTGTCACCAGTGAGGAGCCCGAGGATGACGAGTTTGTCGACGAAGCAAGGCAGAGAGAGAACCAGATCCGAGCTGAAACGCCGGTGCGGCCGTTGGCGGGCCAGTTTTTGGATACATTTAGAACTTAGTGGTTGTTATATTGTGTATGTGGCGTGCTTTGCTTTGCTTACTTAGATGGCGCCACGGCCTTTTTCCTGGTTTCGACGTCCCAATTGTATAACCTTGCCGTATTCACCTCCATCGTGGTGATGTTCTCCTTGAGAAACTCCAAGTCTTCCTTGACCGCACTCAATTGCTCGTTGCTCTTGGCCAAGCGGTCGTTGAGCAACTCTACTGCCTCGTCCAACGGGTATTCCAACATGACTTCGGCGCCGAGCCAGAGGTAGACCGAGTCCAACTTTTCAACGTCGATCGTGGCCTTGGAGTAGAGAGTATCGTTGAGCTCGTAGTTTGTCACCAACTCCTTGTCGCCCTCGCCATCGTCCGCTTCCCGTTTTGTCTCCTTGATGTGCTTGATCACGTCGAGGTTCTTTTCAATGTCGGGGATCTTGGCGTTAAGATCGGCCAACTGCTGTTGCTTGGATAGTTCCATATACTTGTACTGCTGAAGCCGCTGCTGGAACTGGGACATGACCGATTCAAACTCATTGGCATGGTCTTTGATGACGTTCTCCACCCTATCGATAAAGGGTGCTTCCGGTATACCCCGCGGGTTTGTGTTCTTGGGTCTTAATATATCCGCCATGTGTTGATATTGCTTGATACTGGTGTGCTGGAAAATCTTCGGGCGAGAAAAAGTTTTGTTGCACGTTAGAGTGTCTCTTTACTATATAATCTCAATCTGTCAATACACTATCAAGTGTTTACAATGATTTGCAACCATAGCCGGTGCTGTTTTGCTTGGCTCTAATGTCAAGAGAGTTCAACACCGCTTCTGCGGCCTTGACACCACTCAAAGCCATAGCGCCAAATGTGGGACCCATTCTGTTACTACCATCAACTTCGGCCAACTCCATGCCTGCAATAACCAAGCCAGGGACAATCTCTCTGGTACCCTTGACAATGGCATCTTCGGCCCTGTTCATATCCAAGCCTCTCATGCCACCCAATTGGAACCCATCGGCAGAAGGAGCAGAGGATTGTTTGGTAGCAGCAGCAGATTCGGAGGTGAATCCTCTGGTGATATCCTTTGGAGCCTTGCCCAACTCTTCCAATCTCTTGGCCGAGAATGCGCCAAATGGACCATCGTGGCCGGTGGTTGACAAGATAACGTTGGCGTTGATGGTGTTTGGGTCCATACACGACTGAGTGTCGTGGTTCAAAGCAACCAAGGTCCAGTTGGTGACGACACCAGCAATGCGCAACCCATTCTCGTCGCGCCGGGTGATCAAGTCCTCCACGGCAGTGGCGTTGAACAACTTGATGTTGGGGAACTGCAACACTTTGGACAACAAGGTCGACATAAAGAGAGCAGCGTGCTTGACAACAACGTAGTCGCCCTCGTCGTCGTAGGCAACGTCCAAATCGTCCAAGAACAAGTGGGCGGGCTTTCTCAACACCATGGCACTAAACAATTGCCCACCCAACCAACACCCACCGCCGGGGGAAACACTAGCCTCGATAATGGCAATCTTCAAGTCGGGACGGTTCTTGCCCAAGATATAGGCGGCAGACAACCCGGCGGAACCAGCACCAATAATAACAACATCGGACTCAGTATAGTTGTCCAAGTCAGCAAAGTAACGTCTGGTCATGGCCCGCGACACGGTGGACTCTCTAATGGGCGCAAATTTGAACTCGTCCCAGTTGGCAAACTTGACGTCGGCATTTTCGGCAGCATCGGAGGTGAACTTGATTGAGTTTTTGGATGTTTCCTTGGACACGGCGAAGCGGGTTTGGACTGGAGCAGTCTGTAACATAGTAGGAGGAACCATTTTTATCAAGTGATTGGTGTTGATGCAGCAAGAAGGAAAAGAGGAGCGGGGACTTTGTTGCTGTATTTATACACCAACTTTCCGCCAGGGGGTGCTCCGTATGAACAGGGCCTCCTAAAGGCATACACACGAAGGTGAATATTGCCCAGCAATAAAGGATAGGAGAGGGGGAGGAGGATAGGAGGTCGGTTATGCAATTGAGGTAGATAGGCGCATTGGTAGCATATTTTCCCCTCCACACGACCGCAGGCTAAGAGCATACGAAGACACTTTATTATCTCACTTTGCCGACGCCTAACTGAATAACCCCCTCTCCATGTCAAAAAAGGAATGGGGTGGTGCGTATGTGTGCATGCGTGTAATGGGCCTATGTGCATGTGTGTAATGGGCCTATGTGCAATGGGCCTATGTGCATGCGTGTATGTATTATGCGTCTATTTGCTGTATGGCGAAAATCCCCGAAAGTACCTGTCCCGGAAATGCTTGATATTGTGTTCCTTCAACCCATTTCTGGTTTCCCCCTCATACGACTCGTCCCTCTTTACATAGACAAGCAAGCGTCTCGACCATTGGTTAAACTGCTGCTCCAAATTGTACAACAACTCCAAGTTCTCGTGCTGGGGGATCAAATGTGGCTGGAAATCGTCGTTGGCCGTGGGCATCCAGAACGCCAACCTCCCACCCACCGGAAGCCTTTCCGCGGCAAACTGGAGCAAGTCGTCGAGCAAGGAACTCAACTCGTATGGCTTCTTGGGCGGGATAAAGTCGCGCTTGAGGAACGCCTTTTCGCCATCAATCACCGTGTTCTCCCTCCCCTCGGCCTTTAATGGGTTCTTGGCCCCAAGAACACGCAACCCTTCTCTTACCCCGTAGGGCGGGTCACATACGATTGTGTCAATAACAATGTCGGATCTCAACGTGTTGTGGGTAAAGTCCATGGTCAATACGTCCAAAAGCTGGCCCGAGGTGCCGTACTGCTTGAAGTTGTCGGTGATTTTGGTGGTTTTCCCTATCCCCCCTAGCATGCGCACATCAATGTCGGACCCAAGCGGCAACCCGCCAAAGTAGGCGGCGGCAACGAGGAACGAGCCCGTTCCGGCAAAGGGGTCGTATGCAATCTTGTACTTGTCAACCTGGGCCACATTGCACGTGACAAGCGACAACTCGGCCTCGAACGAGGTGGTGCCGATATACTTTCGCTTCTTCAAGTCGTACTTTTGAACCACATCCTGAGACCGGGCCGAGGCGCCAATGAAACGCGCAAAGTAGATGTGCAAGGGAAGTTTGGAGCTTTCTCGGCCATGTACTTGGTGGTACTCAAACACGTGAAACACCTCGCTTGGCGTCTTTATATCTATAGGTCCGGCAAAGCTCAAGTACCCGAATGATTCCATAATGGCAATCTTTTCCTTGGTGGATTTTTTGCTCATGTACGCTTCTATTTCAAACTTGAACGAAGACTCCTTGTAGATGGCAAACCTATCTGTACTGGTTTCCTTTACGTTGGCGTGCAACTCGTCAAGAGTACGTCCCTGTCCCCAGAGTTCAAATATACCCCGGGCTAGAATGGACCTGGAAATGAGCTGTCGTGCTTGGTGGTCATTTTCGAGCTGGACAATAAGGAACGGAGAGGTTTCGTCGTGGGAGGAACAGTCGAGCGGGATGCCAAAAAGGTCCGCCAACGACTCCAACTCCGCCCTACGGAAGCCAGGA
>JAJMCF010001771.1:7184-18855 GCA_030585045.1 Zhuliangozyma parablackwelliae | reverse complement strand
GCGGCAACATATTGTTCTCCTTCCACACAACTCTTGAAGCAGTGCAAGTGAATACATTGAATGTTGCTTAGTGATGTGTCGCTAACAACCGGCTCCGCGACCCACCACCAATTGGCGCCACTGCCCTCTGGGGAGGAGCAGGCCATGCTAGGAGACAGGGTGTTGCAACACCGGGAAGAACTAGGGTTGGACCTCCAGAGCAGTCCCAAACCGCTACCGGCCAACACATTTGAAGACGAAGAGCTTAACCGGATCATATATGGCGAAAAGAAGAGGAAGCGAGCATGGTGGAAGCGCATACTACGTGCTTTGCTATGTCGATAGTGGTAGTGGATTTGAAAGGTTGCTGTCTGAGAAGACTGACAACGATAGGGCAGGGAGAGGTAGAGAAAGGGAAGAGGCAGGGCAGTGAAGAGGCAGGGAAGAGGAAGACAAAGGAAGAGAAAGGTGGAGAAAATGAGGCTCCTCCGCTATTAGCTAAATATCTAAATCTGAACCAGAGTCGTCGTCATTTCGTATCACCGTTCGGTTGATGGACCTTCTTGCGAGCACATTCAGCTGTATGAGGTAGGTTTCCAAGGCGTTGTATGTCAACGTGTTGCCAAACTTGGCAAACCCCACTATTCTGTCGAGCTCCCGGCCCTTTTGGTACACCACTATACAAGGCAACACCTTGATTGACACCCTTTGGACCAAGAACGGACAGTTTATGGCTTGTACGATGAAAATCGGCAAAGTGGGGTGGTTCTGCGCGAGCAACTCCAACGTCTTATTCACCAACTGGCAGTTTTGGAAATCGGGCTGGAAGAAATGGACTAGGCACGTGTCTTGGTCGAGTATCTGGCGCATCAACTCTTCTTCATTAGCTACTTCTGTCACGCCATGGTGCAGGGCGTGGTCAACCTTTTTAAACTCTTGTGCCAACTGTTGTATCCTCTGTTCCCGGTACTGCAGCGAGTACGCGTCGTCGTCCAACTCGGCAAGCAAGTCGTCCTCATCCTCAGACTCGTTGGCTAACTTGGATTGCTGGTACTTTTCAAGCGTCTCGATGTCCCGGTTGTTCATGTTAGGGCGTATTTGGTTTATGATGGTTCTTCTCTCTGCCCATTCAAATGTGGGCGACATTGATGAGAAATGTCGTTTTGGCGCGTGGTTGACACGCGTGGCAAGGGGTTTTCCCCATGGACTCCAGGCAGTACCGCCAGCACTGCTGGGGAGACACAAGCCCGAGTGTTGCTAGGCTGAGTACTGTGAGCCTACTAAAGAGAGACATGAAGCGTATGCCAGGTGTTATTTCTACGTAGCGAGAGAGTATATCCAAATAAACAAGAGCACTACCTAAAAAGCAAGGCTCCACCAGCTAGAGATCGGAACCAGGGTCGATTGGAGGGTCTATCCAGCCGTTCACCGGCACTATTCAACCGTTAGAGATACAATCTGGCCCGCTATAGGTCACCTCATGGTACCTCCTCCTCTCTGTGCCCACTGTCGCTGCTCAACAATTGGAGCAACATTTCAATTGATGACTTGACCGATTGGATGTTCTTTTGGTCTGATGTGATGGTGAGGAGTTTGGCGACGTTGCTGTTGATGTCTTTGAGGGTGTTTAGTATCATGGACAACTCCATGAGTACTTGTTGTTGTTGCTGCTGCTGCAGCTGTTCATGGTGTAGGGACAGGATCTCCAGCATGACAATGACAGCTTGTACTATGCCGTTCCTTTGTCTACGTCGCTGAAGGGGTGTGGGTGTTGGGGCAACAACGTTTCTGTTGGTGTGAAGCCTGTTGGTTGTGCCTCTTTTTACTTTTTCGTTTACAGCACGCCGTTTTTTCAAGACATCAGAGAGCATCGTGTGGCTAGAATGGGCCATTGGTATGCTATATGCTATGTACTGAATGCGAGGTGGTGGCGGTAATAGTGGTGGTGATCATGAATGCAAATGGTTGCAGAGGATGCAAACATGGTGGTGGGATCAACGGCTGGCAGAGGATAGTGGCAACTCAATATGTACTGATCCTCGCAGACTTGGTCTTGCGCCCTCTCTCTTTCTCCTTCTCTTCGAGCAATTGGTACAACAACTTCTTCAACTGGTTGTTTTCATGAATCAACTCAATCTTGACCTTTTCATTCTCGTTAAACTTGCCGAGCAAGTAGTTGAACTCCTTGCACAATTTGAGGTACGTTGTTCTCAACGTGGTGTACAACGATAATAGCTTGCTGCTGTCAATCATCATTGACTTTATATGCGAAATGGCGCCAAGCACGTCCTTGTCGTCGCCCACCTCTGTTGCCGTGGTTGCGTTTGACTCGAGGCTGATGGGCGAGTCAAAGGTGGACGACACGGGCGTGTCGGCGTCATTGAATAGTAGTTGTCGGATCTCTTCATCGAGAGATAGGCCTGTGGGGTCTGTGGCCATGTTGGATTCAGTGGCGGTGGCGGTGGGGGTATGCTAGTATATCTTGCTGCCTCCCTGATCTACTCTATACAATTTTTATAGGCCCAGGCGAGATGCGATGAGCGTCTAAGGGTTTTCTATGGAGACGACATTTCAGAACAAAACTGGCAGCAGCGACATTTGGCCTGTGGCGCAAAACAAATAGACAAGGGAAACAGGCTTCACGATATAATATAATATGCATTGAATAAATAAGCCCGTCAACTAAAACAAACAAAACAAAACAAAAAGACGCTGTAAACTGTGTAGGATGCAAAGGAAATAAATTAAAAAGGGGGACATGAGTAGATGCAGTGTGGTGGACCAAGAAGTGGACCAAGAAGTGAACCAATGGGATAAAAAAGACAAATGCAAACATGATAATATCACTCTAGTGCTTCACGTAAAAAGTTCAACTTCTGGACCTCCTTCATCACGGGGCCATTGCTATCAAACACTCCACTCTCCTGCCACTTTTCGCTCAACTTGTTCAACACACTCTCAAATGCTAGTCTGCCCGTCTTTGCATTCTGGCCAAACCTCTCCACGCTCCACTCCTCCAACTTGTCGCATAGCCGGCTGATTGAGGCAAAGGCAGTTATTTCGGCGCTTTGTTCAAAAATGGTTCTGTGGTCTGGCAATTCCGGGTCTGGCTTGTATATCACCGTCTCCTTCACCAAGAGCAAGTGGTTCATGGTCAAATTCATCGACTTCATCACCAACGTCTTGCTGTCCAAGTCAACCTCGCTAATCTCGCGGACATACGACGTGGTGGCGCCGCCAATCATAAACGACAACCAGGATGGGATGCTCTGCTTGCACCCAATCAACCGCTCACTGCGGAGGACCTTGGTGATGGGGTCGAGTGTTCTTGACAAGATATCCACCGATATCACATGGGTGCTGAGTTCATTGGGGTACTTTTGCCAGTTGGCTGCTGTCACCTGCTCCCAGGGGTAGTCGAAGTTGTGCTGAGATGTGAAGAGCTTCATGTTGGTGTGTGTGTGGGTGTGGTGGTGGTAGTGGTGGGTGTGGTTGGATTGGTTCTTTATCTGTCTCTCCCTGTTTCTAAAGCAACGCAAAATTTTTCTTTTTCTTTTTCTTTTCTTTTCGTTTTGGTTTCTTTTTCCTCTCAGCGGCAAATCAAATTTTGATCACAAGAGAATAAGAGAATAAGAGGGAGAGGAACCGGAAGATGTCGGATGAAATGACTACTGCCCCAAATCAAATTATCTACATCAATAGTCTACTATCAAAAGCCGATTGACTCGTCTGAGTCTGAGTCTGAGTCTGAGTCTTTGCTGTCGTCACTCGATCCACTCGACTCGTCGCTGGACCCATCGCTGGACCCATCGCTGGACAGTGGCACAGCCTGCACCGTTTTCTCAGTTGCAGTGACCGGCCTGGTCACTTGTTTGGCGTGAGCTACCGATTTTGCCGAGGAGGGTGTTGCCACTGGAGCCACCAACCCTGGTGATTCCAGCACTGGTTTCTTTTCACCTCCGGGGACAATGTCTTCATCTCCACTGTCTTCATCTCCACTGTCTTCATCTCCACTGGACTCCTCGCTGGATTCAGACCCCGATTCGCCACTGCTGCTTGCGGAATCACCACTGGACTCCTCGCTGGACTCATCATCGGATTTACTTACAAGCTCAGGGGACAAGACTCTTTTCTTTGGTGTCTGCTTAGCGCCCATCACTGGCTGTGTCACCAATGGGGCAGTCCCTGCGATGCCACCTATTTCCTCTTGAACTTTTGTGGAAACAATTGCGGGGGTGCTGACCACCTTCTGCGCATTGTTGGTTGAGGGCGCTGCCTTGACCACAGGCGGGCGGTTGACCGTGGAGACCACGGGACCAACAGAAGCAGCTGGTTTCCTGATTAAAGCACCGTTCAAAGTGGCCACTGCAGCTGCCTTGACCGCCTCTTTCGGGTCGAGAGACCTGGCAGTTGGCGATTCATCGCTGCTGTCATCGCTGATCTCCTCACTGCTGTCATCGCTGTCATCGCTCTCCTCGCTGCTGCCGTCGCTCTCCTCGCTAGATCCTTCTGATTCGCTCGTGCCCGCCTTTTCACCCTCTTCCTTGCCCACAGCAGTAGTATCCTCTTCTTCGCTCTCGCTTGTCCCTTCGTCAGAACTGCTAAACTCGTCAGTTGTTTTAAACAATGACTTCTTTGTAGGGCTGGGGGGTTTCACGGTATCCGCCCTCGTTTCAATTGTGGTGGCTGGCTGCTTCAAACTGCTCAACGAAAGCAACGTCAGTCTCGGCTGCATCGTGCGAGGGGGGAATTTGTCAGGTGCAGTCTGTAGGGAGTGTTGCTGTACAGGAATGTCGCTCCTTTGCCCAGAGAAAGTGGCTGGAATATGACTGGGTTGGCTTTGCGCTTTCGCCGTGGCCTCTCCGTTTTCGGATTCTGCTGCTTCCGCTTCGTCACTATCTTTGTCAGAGCTTTCGCTGGACGATACCTCGTCAAGCTCTATTGCATCTGAGCTTTCTATTTGTGCGAGTGCTGGCGTTTCAATGTCGCCGGAGTTGCTGCTTCCGTCGCTTTCTTCACTAGAGTCATCTTCAATGTCTTCTTGTGTACCTGGCGCCACCTCGGCAGCAGTCAACACAACAGCAGGCACATCGTCTGGTCCCGCCTTTTCCTTTTCTTCTTCCCTAGATGGTTCACCAACTTCGTTGGCTAGTTGGCCGTCACTTTTGTTTGCGTCGCCATTCAGCGACTTTGCAGCATTCACCTGGGATGGTGGCAGAATGACTTTGGTGGCTAGAGATGTGTTTGGCAATTCGTTTGGCGTCAACTTGTCTTTAGTGACATTCGGCCCATAAAGGTCAACTTGATCAACGCCCCCATTAAGTGTATGATCCGTGGGCACACCTCTGTCTTTTGGTCTTGCAATACCATTCGAGTCTTTTGGTTCATGCTTTTGGTCACTGGAAATTTCCTCTTGCATTGATTCATCGTCACTATAACTCTCACTCTCTGATGAATCACCACTCCCTTCTGAATCACCACTCCCTCCTGAATCTTCACCGTCACTTGAAAACATAAATTTCAGTTGATCAACAACCGACCCTTGGAGAGAAGTAGCCACCCTAGGTGTCAGCGACACGTGGGACTCGTTGGCAATGCTTCCGTTTGCACGGGTATTGTCGGTGGTATTTGCACTCGAGTGGGGCGAGTACTTGGTTCTCTTCAGAATGGTTTTCACAAACGAGTCATCCACGTCGTCTTTAGCTCCGGGCATGAGGAACGAAAGTTGGTCTTTTTCGTATTCTTGCTCAATTTGAGACTTTGTGATCCTACGCCCTTCAATCGATGAGTTTGTGATCCTACGCCCTTCAATCGATGAGTTTGAACGCTTTCGTGAGGGAGGGTTTGTGGCACTGGAGGGGACCGTTGTGGCTGTACTAGTTGTCGTTTCGGCATACAAGAAATGCTCTTCCTGCGCCGGGAAACCAAAAATGTGTGGGCACAAGTGCAGGTTGTCCACTTTTCGCCTCGGTAGCGAGTGGTGGATCTCGCACACAATTTGAAACTGCTGGGCATCTTCCGGCAACACCGTAAACGCTTGGCAACTGCTCTCAAGCAAAAGTGGCTCCCGTTCACCGCCATACTGTTCCTTCAACTGGCCATACAACAAGGAAAACTGGTAAAACAAATGCGACTGGTCCTGGGACAACGTGGGGAACAATTGGTCTTGGAACATCCTGTCCACGCTGGCAAAGTCGATTTTGTGTTTTGGATGGGCAGCCTGCTCGTACAGCCGGAGATGCTTGATGATTGTGTACACGTCTTGGACGGTGTAGTAGTAGTTGGTGGTGGTGGTGGTGGTTTCCGAAACAAGTATACCGTCAAGGACGTACTTGCCATCCACAAAGGTGATTCTTGGATCTGACACATCGACTTTGTTCACGGCACTGGTGAATTGGCATGCCAAGATGTTCGCCGTGTTAAAGTACGAAATTGTGGGGTTTGACTGGAGCTCGTTGGTGATTGACTTGTAGTGCCGGAGCAAGTTGGGCACCATCACGGCGCTCTTTTCAAGACGGTGCATGAGCTGGAACTGCACCCACGTTTTCAACCCGCAGTCGGCGGGGAAGTTTATACCCCTCGGCGTGTAGTACTTGTCAACCAGTCTGTCGATATAGCACAATTCAATGTTTGTGAATCCGTCATTGACTACCCAGCAGTTGTTTGGCATGAGTAGCAAAACTTTCCTTTGCTGAAGCTGAAACTGCAAGTTCAACCGTAAAAGGTAGATGTACAACTGGTACGGGTTGACCAACCCTGAGGGATAGTAGTTGAACCCGCTGGTTGCGGTGGAGGACACCACCATCGGGTCAAGAAAGTCGGTGGCGGAGAGGTTGCCGGCAAGTGACATGGTGGTCACGCTTCCCTCAACCGTCAAGTTGACCTCACTGAAATAGTACACGTCGTTGTACTGGTAGCGGCCAAAGGCTCGTTGCAACTGTTGGGTTTGTTCTTGCTCGGTGGTGACAATGTCCTGGTGTTTTGAAAGCAAATGATCCATGTCGTTATAAAACTGGTCCTGGCTGGCCAACCCTTGTGGGTGATGAATCTCGCCGAAATTTGTGAACAAGTCAATAATGTCGTTGAGATTGGCCGGGGTGCTTTCTGGGGCACATAGCTTGGCACAGTACTCGACAAGCGCGTGGTAACTCACCGTTTTGGTGCTATTTTTGCGTATCGCCGGTTCCCCTTGAATGAGTGCGGCAATCGAGTCATACGTCAACTGCGGTATCACCGTGTGCAAGTGCTCCCATGTGTCGTCAATGCTGTGGTGTAGTGATATGGAAGAGTGGTAGTTGTGGTGGTCCAAGATGACCAATTCGAGGTTGTCTTTTATGGACATTGGGATCAATGTAAAAACTTTTTGGTGATGGGCAGCTCATATTATTTTTTTTTGTTTTTGTTTTTCATTTGTTTTTCATTGTGGACAAAAATGGCCGATGCAATAGTTGGAGTATATCCAGCCGATGGGAAAGACAAGCGAAACAAAAACAGAAATAGGTGTGCCAGCCGGCCAAGGCAGAGGTTGTGCTGTTTGTCTAAATTGAGTGGAAGAGTCGATGGTGTTTTACCTGTGAGCGGTTGCAAACTTTTATGCTATATTTATCTCTCAAGTGTGCAATGAAAATGGTAGGAAACCATGACACTGGCGGTATTGTTCTTGAACAACACACGTCAAAGGGGAGAGGATCCAGTATCAGTGTTTAATCCACCCCAGCTCAATTGGACCGGTTGCTGGTGTTGAGCAAAACTCCGAAAGAGGCGGCTAAAGTTGGGTGGTGGGTGGGCAATAAATAATTGGCCAGAACCACGTAGACCCACTGCCGGTGACACAGCAAGGAATACATACACCTCAACTGCAAAGATCCAAGTGTGGCAGAAGCAGAGCATAATAAAATAAGACATTTTGGCACCCAGAAAATATGTCAAAAAAACAAAAACAAAAAGTACCAGTTTGTGGACATTCTTTTGCTTGAGCCAATCTCAGATGCTACCCCCGCTGGACCCCGACTTGAAAGTATTGAGCAGTATCAAGAGCTTGTCCTGTTGCCAAAGTTCATCCCTGAATTCATCAACAGACCAGAAAGCCAGTAGTTCCACATTGGTGTCCAGCTGCGACTGCAACAACGCGTGCAGTTTGGAAGTGTACCTGAAGTCAATGGCAACAAGCCCAGTGTTGAGCTGGGTGGGGTCGTTTGATCTTGATTTTGACTTTGACTCGATTAGTTTGGATTTGCACTTGGACCACGAGTTTAGTGCTTGCGATCGTGGTTGCGACTCTGCCAGCACGGGATCAGAATCGGAATCGATTGGAGAATTGACGTTGATGCAGCGGTTCAAGGATATGTTTGCCGGTGTGGCGTCGAAACGGGGGTTCAAAAGAAGCAGACCTCTTGACATTTCGATATTTGGCGACGACGAAAACGACGATGATCATAACAATATCAAGTTTGACACCAGTATGGTGTATCACACCAACCTGTTTAAAAGGAGAAAGCCGTTGTTTGGCAGCTTTGCCAAGCTCTACAAAAAGGACGGTGGTATGCTGCAGCAACTGCAACTGCAACTGCACCTGCACCACCTGCACCTGCAGCCCAGAAAGTCGATTCTCAAGTCCAAGGTGAATCAGAATTTCCAAGTTGAAGCAACCAACACGCAGCAAGAGGAGCCGTTTGAAGTGTTTTGGCAACGGGTTGAGGGCATGGAGCAGCAGAAACAGGGCAGCGAGGAGGCATTGACCTTGTTGCGTTCGGAACAGGTGAAGAACTACTATTGTCAAAGTGGTGTATAGGTGGATACATTTCCTATTTCGGCCGCGATCGCCTCGAGTTGCACTGGAGATTCAACTGAAACAAATAAAAGCCACAGTGGAGGAGGAGGAGGAGGAGGAGAAAGAGACCCCGAAAAAAAGTGAAGAAAGTGAAGATATATAAAGGGATCCCCCCCCCCCCATGGGAGTTTCCACCCAGCAATGCCGTCTGTGTTTGTTACTGGTGCCAATGGGTTCATTGCCCTGCACACTGTCCAGCAATTGTTGCAACAGGGATACAAGGTGATTGGATCCGTGCGGTCAGAAGAAAAGGGCCAGCAATTGGCTCAGGCGTTGAACAACAAAGACTTTACCTACTACGTTGTCCCCGACATTGCCGTCAAGGGCGCGTTTGACGCTGTGTTGCAAAAGCACTCTGAAATCACTGGGTTTTTGCACATTGCGTCCCCCTTTAGAATGAATGTCACCGACCCCGTGAAGCAAACGTTGATTCCTGCCATTGAGGGGACCAAGAATGTGTTGGCGTCGATCCAAGCCCACGCTCCCCAGGTGACCCGGGTGGTTGTCACATCGTCAGACTGCGCGGCGCGCGAGAATGAGGATAGGAACCCCGACATTACCCTTGACGAATCTGTCTGGAGCAAGGCCACGTTTGAGAATTCCCAGGACAATGCGGTGGCGGCATACCTCGGGTCCAAGCCGTTGGCGGAAAGGTTGGCGTGGGACTTTGTCGCCAAGAACGACGCAAACGCTCCTGGGTTTGAGTTGGTCACGGTGTTGCCCAGCTACACGTTTGGTCCGCAGATTGCCGACAGTTTGGTGTCTCCCGTGTTGAACCAGTCGTCGCAGGTTATTGAGCAGATTGTGTACGCCAGCCCCCAGGACGAGTTGTATAGCCATACCGGCAGCTTTATTGATGTCCGCGACGCTGCTCGGGCGCATGTGGTGGCATTGACTAGCGACGCCGCCGTCAACAAGCGGTTGGTGTTGTCGTCGTCGAGATTCACCTCGCAGAGCATCACCGATGTTTTGGTGGCCAACTACCCCTTGACCATCAGCAAGGGTGTTGCCGGGTCCGATGCCGACACGATCAAGCAGTTGCCCAAGTTGAACTACTCCAAGACCAATGAGATTTTGGGGTTCAAGTTTATTCCGTTGAAAACTACTGTTGTTGACACTGTAGACCAATTATTTAGAGTTCGTGTACCGAGTTAGGTTAATTATTTTACAATACTGTTGTAGTCCGGTCCAAGTTCATGTTTCAACAAGTGTTTTTTGATATCGGTGCCCCAGCGGTAGCCCGTGATTTTGCCGCTGGAGCCAAGCACGCGATGGCAAGGAATAATCAACGAGATCTTGTTGGCGCCCACGGCATTGCCCACGGCGCGCGATGCCGCTGGCATGCCCAAGGTTTCGGCGATTTTCTTGTACGACACAGTGCGGCCCACGGTGATTTTGGCTAGCTCGTGCCATACGCGTCTCTGCAACGGGGTGCCAAATATGATCTCGGTGGGGATGGCCACTTTGGCGGTAGGCTGGTCGACCAACTGGGCAAACGCTTCCGCAGTACGGTCAGCTGCGGATCTCTCGGTCAATGCCGACAACGGTTTGAGTTTGTACTCCTTGATGGGCTGAAAGTCCTTGACCAAGGCTGCGCGTAGTGCGGGGGAGTCCTTCCCGAAAGACGCGTAGAAAAGTGTTCCTGCGTGGTCCAACACTAGCATGGCTTTGTAGGGGAGGGCTTCTACTATAGTGTAGTACAAGTGCTTCATTGTGGGGGCTGGGGGAAGGTGAGTGTATGGATCATATTGTGTATGGGCATAGGCAAATGTTTCTCTATATATATATTGCTCCACACATTGAGAGCAAAAAAAAAAAAAGAATTTTACTTGCAACAAGTTACAGCACAATCTTGGCCCACGGGCTCCTTATAAGAAAACACCAAGTGGCCGACAAAGGCGCCGAGCAAGGCGGAAATGATAACGTACCCGTTGTAGTACATGAAGAACAACATAATGATGTAGGACAAGCCCCATTGCACCACATACAACACTGACCTCACGAGGTGTTCTGCTGGAGAAAAGAACTTTGCCCTTGGTTTGTACAACCACGAATGGGATAACATGTAGGTCACGGGACTGGTGTCGCGGTAGCTTTGGAAGCTGTCGCCGTCCGTCCTTTGCGCCTCGCGCTGGGCCGCCATGTTGTCGAGCTCCAACTGGAGGCGGCGCAAGTATTGGCCAATCACCACCAACAAAAAGACACCGATACACGTACCGGCAAACTGGGCTTTTGTTCTCACGTGCCATGATCTTGCCAAGAAGCACGAGTTGATGGTGTACCAGTTCCAGAGCATGGAAATTTTGCAGGCATTGGGGTCCAGGGCCGAGTGCATCTTCAAAATGGCGGTGGTTGCTTTGATTGCATGGGTGGCTGTGGTTATTGTACTGTTGTTATATAGTGGGCAGAGGATGAGCACATTAATGTGGTAATGAGCATATTAATGTGAGCACATTATAGTGGTAATGAGCATATTATAGTGAGCACATTTTGCAGATCCAGAAATGGACCATGTACGATAAAAGGATTTGCGCTACCATGATTATGATATCGAGAGATGTCGAGGAGAGGCTGTACCTTTTGATGAAAGAAGCCTTGAACCTGTTCACCGTGTTCTGTAACATATTCCCTTTTAAAGTATTTCTTCATTTTTTGTCAGAATTATGGGGAAAAAGACCCGATATTTTTGTTGAACATTTCGCAACATCTTTCAAGGGGGGGGGGAGCAAGGACCAGATCCGAACCTCTGTTCTCCACAACTTGATAAGTCGTATATGTACAGTGTACTACTACTGTTTTGTGTTGGTGGGTAGGATGTGATAATGGCAAGTGTGTTTGTGGGGGGGGGGGGGGGGGGGGGGG
>JAJMCF010001770.1:9560-28913 GCA_030585045.1 Zhuliangozyma parablackwelliae | reverse complement strand
GGGGGGGTCACGTTTCTCACGTGGCCAGGGCCGTCTTGTGATAAGAGTTTGTCTTCTCACTCCCTTCTTCCCCCCCCCCCTCCCCCCTGGTCTCCATCTCCTTGCACCCACCAAGCCAGGAACCGCTTTCTGTAACAATTGGGGGAAGGTTGTATAATAAAGAGCAACAGGGTGAGCAGCAGGGGGTATCCCATTCAATAGCCCACGCGGGCTGTAACCTTTCACCCCCCAGTGGGTGATGAAACTTTATTGTTTGGTGGAGGCCCTCGTGTGCCCGCAGTTGCTACTGCAGATAATCAGCCCTTCAACCTAGACGCTGTATGCCGTACCCTTGTGACACAACATGGTTGTCAATCATTTGTAGTGTCTGGCTGCTCTGGAGCAACGATTGATTGCGTGTCGTTTCGTTGCTTGTGGAACTTGCCATGCAGGGACAGGTTGGAGGTACAAGTTTAAACATTGCCTACTTTGTTTACTTTGTCAAGGATTCGATTCAGAACTGTAAGTACTATCATGTGAATGACGAGGTTGCTCCAAACAGTAGAATAAGGCATTCTCCCACTATCAATGGTGCTTCAATTGCATTTCGTAGTCAGCACCCTGGTGGCCAAGTTGTCTCACGGATCAAATGTGTTTTTTTTTTTTTGTTTTACAACCAAATCGTATCACCAACACTACACCACCCCACCCATCACTATAAACGCCTTGACACAGCATTGACAACCAAACCATCATGCCAACAGTCAAGCGCTTGTTGCCAGCACCGCCGCCAACTGTCAATGCATGGGACAAGAACCAGTTGGTTTTACAACCAAAGGGAAAACAACAACCACAAGACGAATCACAAATCGAGATCATCACCGCAAAGACCCAGCCAGAGTTGCAGAGCCAAGCAGGTATAAAAGGCCCACCTACACCGCCCAAACCGGGGTTTTTCCAAAAAAGACTAGTGATTAAAGACAGATTCAGCTTGAGTAGTCGCCACTACCACAACCCAATAATGATGTGTCTGGCACCATCCCAGCTTCCGCCACCGCCACCGCCACCACCACCCTCAGCTGCTTCGGCTGCTACGTTTGTACACATGCACAGCACCATCAGCTCGATGCCATCATCGCCAATCATGCCACTCTCGCCGCCCACCTCGCCCACCTCGCCCATCTTGCCCCTCACCACTTCACCCGTGGAACGAAGCAGTAAGCGGGAAAACATCAAGCGGCTAGTGCAATACTACTTTTCCACCGAAAACCTCTGCAAGGATGTATACCTTCGTTCATTGTTTGACAAGACCGACGGCAGTGTCGGATTAGACCAATTGACTGCATTCAACAGAATGAAACTCTTGACACGGAGTGGTAAGCACACGGCGCTACTTGTGGATGTCATCAAGGAGGTGCCAAGTTTGGAGTTGCTCCACAACGAGACCCGCGTTCGCGTCAAGCGATGGCAGCAGTGGGTCGTCTAGTGGCAGCAGGGGGTCGTCTAGTGCCTGCAGGGGGTCGTCTAGTGCCTGCAGGGGGCCTCTTTCTCAGTCTGCTTGCAACATTTATAACCCCATTCCCCATCGTGGTAATAACTCCCGTATATACATGTGTGCCCAAGGGTCACTTGGTCCTCGGGGTACTTTGACAACGCCAAGCCATTCTTGTCACGGCCGGTGTGGGTATATTGACTAAGGAGTCTCTGTCGTTTCGTGTTTGCCTGGGGTATATTTTCACTATGGTGCTGCTCCTGCTGTTGCTTATGCTGCTGTTGTTGCTGTTGCTCCTGCTGTTGCTGCTTTGCTTTCATCATCATCAACGTTGGACTCGCCTCAATGCTATTGCTCAAATCAGTCTCCAGGTTGCCGTTCAACTTGGCTGGCCTGTTCTGATCCAACTCCCATGAAAACTTTTGCAATTGCGTCAACTTTGTACCGGCCCCAGAAAGCTTTCGTACAAATTGGTTTGCGTCATTGATAAACCCCCGCGCAGTATCCTTGGCCACCCTCGACTTGGGGTCGTATTCGATCCGCACCTTGCTGGATGCCGAGCTGGTTATATTGTGGATATAGGCAGGAACGTCATGTCGGTCACGTAGCACCTTTTCCTTGGCATCCTCTTTGCTAGTCGCCTTTATATCTCGCCTCTCCAACCCCAACTCCACAAGTTCAAGTTCATAATCCGTATCGTCAGAATCAACAGCAGCGGCATCATTGGCTACAGCCCCAGGGCCGTTTCCCCATTGCTTCAACTTTTCAAGCCACTCCTCTGTTGAGTAGCCATACCACCGATCCCGTTTTGTATCGTATGAGTCGCTGCCGCTATCCTGTCGTATCGTGCCGGCAAACTCGTCGTGGATCCCCTGGCCAAGTTGGGCCTGGCTGAAATCGACTATCCCGTTGCCCTTGCGGTGGTGAGATAGTTGGTCCTCGGCGGTGGTGTCCCTGTCACCGTCTCCTCCTCCTCCTTCTCCGCCTTTGTCTTCATGGTACCACGGCTTGTTTACTATGTACTTGGGGAGATGTGGGTTCGACATGTTGTGATGGCACTCGATTGAGAAAAGGAAAAAAGGTAACCGCTCTCAGGAAAAAAATGGTCCACTATCAATGCTACACTTTTAATGTCTTTGGATGCTACACACAAAAGGATATCAATGCTACACACTCAAAAGCCGGTCCATAAAGTCTTCTTCCTCATCATCCTCCTCCTCCCCCTCTTCATAATCATCGCTGTCTTCAACAACCGCCCAGTCCTTCAACTTTTCATTGTTCAACACATCTTCCGCGCACTTTTCTCTAAGCGTCTTTAATTGGGCCCCCTTTGCAAGCCTCTCAAACGGAGAAATGAGCTTGGCAATGGGCACGCCATTGGCAATCTCAATCTTCTTTCCCACCATCTCCTCGTACAACTTCAAATACTCCGGGTCGTCATTCTCCAAATTGTCCAACTCCTCTTGCAAGTCGCTCAACTCTTGAAACATAACCAATTCCAACTCGTCCAAAAATATATCGCAGAAATGGTAGGGCAAGGCCATGGGGACTTGTTTCTCACCACTCAACACCGTCTCCTTCATAGTCTCGACCCAGCCGTTCACCAACTCCAGGTCCCACTCTTGCCGCTTCATAAACTTGAAGTTATGTCTCAACACCCGTCTTATGAGCAAGTAGTACTTGTCTATCCTCCACTGGTCAATGCTGCTCCATTGCATAATCATAATGGTGTAAAACGCGGTGACAAACTTGGTAAACAATTCACGGCTGATGCATTCGCTATACAACCGGCCCAAGTTCTCAGCTAGTCTCTCCTGCGCTTTACTTCGGTCGCAAAACCACATCGAGTAGTAGAGACCCTTCCACAACTTTTCGAGGTCGAGCAAGGAGATCTTGGTCTGTTTGGCCGAGAGAAACTGCTTGAGCGACTCAAGCGCGCCTTCTCGTGTGAGCCGATCGTTGGATGCTAGCTTCTTTACAAACGTGGATGTCGACATAGGGGGGGTAGAACTAATGATGTCGTGGTGGTGGGTACAGAAAACTTTTGGTGATGCTCATCTGGTAAAGGTAAGAAGAAAAGAAAAAAAAAGTAGGGCACGGCGAGCCGCACAAACAGTCACGTGAGACGAGTTTCACCAACAGGCTCTGAAGTTGACAAGTTTGACGCCCTTGTCGTCTGCCGGTTGACAGAATGGCCTTACACCACGTCAGCGTTGCTCAGAGAAACGGGTCACATACAATCCTCGCTCACTCAACAATGGTGTGTTTGTCCCCTCTACAGCTTGTGTTCCTTTTGTTGATTTTTATCACTATACGGATGGATCTACCAAACTCAACCAACCTTCAATGCCACTCCTGCTTCACATTTTGAAGTTCCCTTAAACAATCAAGTATCTGATTGGGATGTGCACCAACTTGACAGCATAGCCAACAACACCCATCATGAGGAAACCAATTCCGACAGCTCTGATGATCTTAAAGTACTCCTTCTGGTCTGGCTTCTGACACTTTTTCACAAATGCGCTTCCGTCCTTGAAGAACTCAACTGGAACTTCTGTCAACTTTTCAATACCTTCAGCCATTGTTTGTAAATAGAGTTCTCCTTGCTTTAGTTGTTGGAGTAGTGGAGAGGCTGGCAAGATAATTTTTCGTTGTCTGAGTTGGACAATCTACGTGTCAACAGTTTTTTTTTTTTTTTTTTGGTTTTTTTACTTCCTCGCACACGACCTAGGGATCTACTACAACAACCAGCACTACACCACCCTCCTACATCAATTCCAAGAGGGAATCATCGTCGTCCTTCTTCAAGCCGTCCATAAACTCAAGCCGCCTTTGCTCCACCATCTGCCTGTACCGCGGCACCCTATCGTTCTGGAACCACTGCGTGAGCTCCTCCCTCATTTCGTCGTCCATGCTCCATTCTTCAATCAACGGAATACACTGACCAGCATATATCGACTTCCACTTGTGGTCAACCAAAGCCTTCATGGCTTCAAGGTACAAGACCCGCATGGATTTGTCCCTTTCGTTTGCCGGGTAGAACCCCGCGTTTGGCCGTCTGGAAAAGGATGCGGAGGAGATGTGGTGGGCTTGGTGTTGGCAAAGTAGCACCGTGAGGTAGCGGTAGTAGCTGCCCTCTACGTCGTCGGTAATCTCCTCCTTCAAAAAGTCAAGGTACCTCTTGAATATGGGGTTGGAGAATGCCACGCCGTCGCCCTGGTACAACTCCCAGATTTGGGCAAATGCGTCTCTCCGCTCCTTCTTGAGCCTCTCGACAAACTGCAAAAAGCCCTCATAGTCGAAATTGACGTCTTGCTGGACTTCAAACAACGATGCCTCAATGTTGGGGTGGCCCGACTCTCGCAAAAAGTACTTCAACGCCGGCTGCTGGTGAAATTTGGTTTGCTTGTCGGCAAACTTGAAAATCGCATTCCAAAACGTCTTTAGCTTTACCGCATCATTGTCGATGCCGTCGTAAACCCGCTGGAACGCATTGATGCTCGAAATGGCTTGGACAAACTTGTCGGTGCCGTACGCAACCGAGACAAACAAGTTTGTGATTGTTTCCAACGTGGGGTACAATGCATCGCCCCGTTGCCTCGTTGGTCCCACAACGTCGCCATTGAGCTTGACGCCCCAGATGGCAGCGACGTAGCTGTCGAGACTGCGCATGGCCCGGGCGTATCCCAACGACTGTATGGCCGTGTGGTGAAAGTCCAAATTGAGTTCAGTCGCCACTTGTGACTGCAAAACGTCGCCCAACGATAGCACATTGGTGGGCTCGGTGCCAAGGGCGTTGCTAAACTCCTTCTCCCCGGACAACTCGTTGGGTGCCAACTTCCACACGCGGTTACACCCGCCGTTTTCAACCATAAATGCAAGCACCCACATTTCAAGCGACATGTGCTTTCTGTACTCGTGTCCAAACTGATTTCTAAACATTTGCAACCACGTCTTGGCCCGGTCGAAGCGGGAGTTGTTTACCTCCATACGTATCAAGTTTTCGTAGTCCTGCCCCGCAAGCTTGTAGCCAGAAACGTTGCCCCCACTGTTGATATCGGTCTTTAGCTCGGCGCCCAGGTAAAGCGCATCCCCTTCGGTGTAGATCAAGCTGTGATAGATTCGCTGCAACCGCTCCTCGGTGTGTCTCACCTTGTCAGACTGCCTCAAGCTCCGTTTCACGTTGCTTAGCTCGTCCGACTCTTTTAGCCCGTGTATCGACTTGAGTATCGGCGATAACACAAAGTGGTGGATGTGGGCATTGCTAGAGTTTCTCGCCATCTCCCTGAAATAGAATCCAAACTGCTGTCTCGTGAGGGTCTGGATCATAGCGGTGGGGTCCAGCGACGCCCACGTTTCTAGTACCACGGCGAGGTTGGAAAAGTCCTGTGACTCGACCCGTTTCATCAATTCGGCTCTGATTTCGGTTTCTCGCGTGGAGGGTATACCGGCTGAATGCATCTTGCTTGCTCTATACGACTTGGAGACTCTGGCTGACGGTATGGAGTCGAGCAAATCTTTGATCTTGACTTGTAAGGTGTTGTTGGTGTTGGTGCTGGTGTTGGTGCTGGTGCTGGTGCTGGTGCTGGCGGTTTGGTGGCTGCTGCTTCCGTTTGGGCGTGAACCTCTTCTCCGCCAAAAGGGATGGCTACAGTATTGTATGCTCGTCGGCAAGAACACCCGCTGCCGCTCTTCAAATGGCGTACAAGTCGTGCCACCATCGGTTGTCTTCGTGTATATAGGCAATGGTCTAGCGACATTGAAAAATTTTAGCGCGAAATATCGCATTTCGAGTACGCCGTTACCCGGATTATGCAACAACAAGGACCTACAGATCACAACAATGATAAGAATAATAAATCTACACAAACCTGGTGCTCACAACTTCATCTTGCTATTGGTAATGTTCTCGGCGTTGTAGTACCCGATATCTCTCAAACCTTGCTCGTGGGAAGTACCATTCAAGATATCCTGGATGTGTTTCTTGGTGCCCTTGATGGCCCACTGGGGAGCGTCAAGAATCTTTTCGCCAATCTTGGTGGCCAAGGCAATGCCGTCGTCAATGGTTGGCACCACCGACGAGACAAAGCCCAACTCCAACGACTCCTTGGCGTCCCACAGGTCGCCCAACAACGCGTGCTGGAACAACTTGGACTTGTTGTTGATCAAGTGGGGCATTCTCTGCAACGACCCCATATCGGCGGCAATACCAATGTTGACCTCGGCAATGGAGAACCGGGCGCCCTCAACCGCGATTCTAATCGTGTAGGCACTGGCCAAGTCGAGCGCAAGTCCCAAGTTGAGACCATTCAAAATGCCAATGGTGGGGGTGTTGATCCGGGCGGGGACGGCAATTGCGTTTTGAAAGGCAATAATGTGCTGGTGCATTGCCTTGTACTGCTCTTCCTTGGACAAGCTATCCTGGTTCATTGTTTCCAACGCCTGTTTCAAATTCAACCCGGACGAGAACGACCGGGGCACACCCGACGAGATCAAGATCAACTGGCTGTCGGGCTCCTGGTCCAATCTTGTGAGGATCTCGCCATAGTCTTTCCAGTTTTGGTCGGTATATGCGTTCAACGTCTTGGGGTTGGTGTATTGGACGTGAATGAACCCGGGCTGGATCTCAGACACGGTGAAGAACTCGTATCTGTCGTAGGATGCTGCGTTGAATGGCATGGTTGGATGGGTGTGTGGTGGAGTGGAAAAGAATGGGTGGGAACTGGTTGTAGTCTTTATTCAATCCTGAAATGTTCTTCCCGTTCCCTTACCTCGGCTATTTCTTTTGTGTCTCAGCAATGTGGGGGAAAGGTTTTTAAAATAGACAGCTGAAAAAAAATTATAGGGTTGGGGAACACTTTTCTTTGTGCAACTTGTAACCTTATCTCCATTCTATTCCCCCTCCTCTTCCCCCTCCCCTCGATCTATACAACATATCTCCCCGTGGGTGCACTCTTTTCTTGCTCACTTGCCAACTCCAACCCCTCAATCATGCGCTCTCTGATAAGACTATTGGCTTCGTGAACCGCTTCTCTGGTCAAACCCTCAACCAACAAATAGAGCTTCGCAACGGCAGTCCCGGCCCCATCATCCTTTCCTGGCTTGACATTCGGTGGGTAGTACTGGCCCCTAGAAGTGATTGAGGTCCTTGAGGTTTCAATAATCTTTGACAAATTCTCTCGACTCACAATGTTCCACCGAGCCTTTTGCGGCAAGTCGTTGATGACGATTCGGGAAAAGAACCTGCACTGGTCGGGACCAGCGGTTTCCGGAGAATTGCCCTCAACGATATCAAAGTCCGGCAACAACAACTGCGGGAGCGGGGTGGCGCTGGAGCTGGAGCTCAACGCGGTGGCTGTTTTGTTCTTTGATTCCAGCGCGCCGGCAGCAGCACCACCACCGCCACCACTACCAACTTCGCCATACATCTGCTTCTCCATCTGCAACCTGGTGTCCCTCACTTCCTGCAAATTGTCGAGGCCCTTCCCGCCAAACCCAGACCCGGTCTTTTCCTTGCCAGACTTTACCTTGCTGAAAAACCCATCGGCTATTTGCACCAACTCCGGGTGAATATCGCCATCGTCGTCGGTCCCTGTCTTGCTCATTCTCAACGACTTGACAAGGTTGGCAATCTCTCGTTCCTGGCTGCGGGCCACAAACGTGATTGCGTGGCCCTTAGCCCCGGCCCTGCCCGTTCTTCCAACCCGGTGGACATAGTCCTCCATATGGTTGGGCGGGTCGAAATTGATCACCAACCTTAGACTCTTTACATCTAGGCCCCTCGCAGCAATCGACGTGGCAATCAAGATGTTGACCCCGCTGTCGGTGCTGGCAAACTCCTTAATGGCAAACCGCCGGTCCATTTGCTCCTTGCCCCCGTGGATCGCCACACATGCAAACCGGGCCGCCAACAAGTTTGTCACAAGCTCATCGGCGTCGCTTTGCTTTTCCACAAACACGAGGATCTTGGAGTCGGGGTAAAAAGACTGGTACTCCGACAACACCGCATGCAACCGTGCTACCCTTTGTGCCTTAAACTCAGCGTCGTTGCTGGTGTCAAACAAAACAACCTCCTGCTCAATCTCGGCGGCAACAACGCTGATTCCGCCCACAATGATCTCCACGGGATCACAAAGAATCCGTTTCGCTAGCTGCTCCATCTTTTTGGGAAACGTGGCTGAAAACAACACCGTTTGTTTATCGGGGCGAATCTGGGTGAAAATCTTGGTCACCTGCGGCTCGAACCCCAAGTCAAACATCCGGTCGGCCTCGTCCAACACCACATACGTAGTCCGCCTCAAATTGGTGACCCGTCCGCCGTTTGCCGCCAACAAATCAATGACCCTGCCCGGGGTACCAACCACCACTTCCACGCCCCGCTTCAACTCATTGATTTGGCCGTCGATGCTAGAGCCCCCGTAGCAGCACGCGACCCGCAATTTGGACTTTTTCGTGAAATTGAGAATCTCCTTCTGGATCTGCAACGCCAATTCTCGGGTGGGACTGAGGATTAATGCCAACGGGCCTTCGCCCTCGCGCAACTCCCGTTGGTCCTGGATGTGCCTAACCATTGGCACAACATATGACAACGTCTTTCCCGACCCCGTCTTGGCCACGCCAATCACGTCTCTTCCCGATAACACCACCGGCAAGGCTTGCGCCTGGATCGCCGACGGCTCGGCAAATTGCAACTTGTCGTTGAGAACTCCTAATATGCTCGCAGGCAACCCCAAATCGGACCACCGTGTCACGGGAGCCGGGATTTTTCCCTTGCCCGTGCCCGTGCCCGTGCCGGAGCTACGCACCTTGATGTTTCCCAAACTGGCCCTAGCGGCGTGGACTCCGGCATCATCAAGGGCTTGCAAGTGAAACGGCTCTTGGTAAAAGCACTTCCTAAATGGTTCGTATTCCTCCTTGGCGTGATCAACCTGTTTCAACTCCTTGCCTTTGTTTTGCAACTTGTGGAGCTTGGACGAGAGGAGCTCTTGCAACCTGGCTTCTTCCTCCACCTCGTCCTCCAACTCACCATCCGAATGGTGTTGTACCTGTTCCTCCTCCTCTTCTTCTGTGTGCGCGGGTAACGTTGCTGGCGCACTATCCGGTTTCTCTTTTGATATCGAGGCAATGTATTGGTCGAGCTCGTCTTGAGAGTCGTCATTCGTACCATGCTCGTGCGTTTCTTCTTCTCCGGCCTTGAACGTGGGCTTTTTAAACATAGGTTTGGCCACATTTGCCAAGTCATCGGCCCCGGCAAAGTCGAGTGGTCTTTTCACACTCTTTTTCGCCTTGATCCACGGTTTTATGGCAATCGAGGTCTTGTTTGCATTGGCGGACTGATCCTCTTTTGCCTCTTTCTTTGCCCTTGCTTTCTTCCATTCTTCGATTCTCTGTTGTCGTAGAAGCTTTTTCTTTTCGATATCCGGTTCATCAGACTGCTGTTTCTGTTCATCAGGCTGTTGCGTCTTCTGCTTCTCCTGCTCCTTCTTTTGTCGCCATTTCTCCAACTGTTCCCTTCTTTTCCTCAACCTTTCTTCTTTGTCGTTCTGGTTAGTACCGCTTTCATTCCCTCCGTGGCTATTGCCGTGAGCAGTCGTGACGTCTCGTGTCATACGCTTTCAAGATTGTGATGTGGTGTAGTGTTTTTTCTATTTTCTATTTTCTTTTTTCTTTTTTCTTCTCTTTTTCGCGAGTTTTTTGAACTATATTTCGCACTCTGCTACTCAACTATACTACAATGCTGTGGTGACCGTGACGGTTTGCGAGTTGACAAGCAACACCGGGGGCAAACCATCCAACCATATGGCCAAATTGTTTGTGTAGTCGAACGAGTCGGTATCGTCCAAGTGTGTACCGCTGGAAGGTGCCGGCAATGTCGAAAAGATCACTTCTGTTTCACCAACTGGCGACAATTGCAGCATCAACTCGTTCAAAACGAGATGCTGGCCCTTTGCTGGCAAATCGTTGAAACTAAGGTTCTTGAGTTCTTCCTGCAACTGTCTCTTTGTAATCATTTGCGGCGCAGGCTCTTGCTCACTGGGGGATTTTCTAAACTGATCGTTAGGGTTGGCCGTTTGCCGCTTGAACGTCAATGGAGGCGGATCTTCAGTATCTTCGTCGTCGTCCACTGCAAGAAATTGCGGTGTCCGAATCTGCTGGATAATCCCATCGTCGTTGGCTATAAGAGACCGATTCTTGAGCATAGAAGGCCCCGTCTTTGCTTTTGGTTTCTTTGATCCGCCACTTCTTGGGACCTGGAGAAGAGCTTCAGTTTCCTTTTCCTTTTCCTTTTCCTGTTCCTGTTCCTGTTCCTGTTCCTCTTCTTCTTCCTCCTCCTCGTCTTCATCATCAACAAACTGAATCGTTTGCCTGGACCTTTCATTGGTTTCACTGTCTCCATTTTTGTTTCCATCACCACCATTACCAGCACCTCCTTCATTGCCACCCCCGCCTTCCTCCTCCTCGTCATCATCAACATCATCATTAATCTGAGAATGAGGAATCTTTACAGACGAAAAGTTGGGGCGGAGATTCGATACCGAAGAACGGATTGAAACCTGGTCCGGCGACTTTACCCCAGAATGCTGAAGATGCTCTTGGAAAGCGTACTTCTTGAGTGACACTGGCGCCTTTGTGTACTGCTGCTGCTGCTGCTGCTGCTGTTCCACATACCTCTCCGCGGCGGATGACAAGTTGCGAACGCTATTATTGGCTGTGCTGCTCTCAGACCTGCTCTCAGACCCCTCATCGTCACTGCTTTCACTAAACGCATCGTCATACCTAAACTGGTCGCCGCCTTGTGACTTTACATTGAAAGAAAGTGACATTCCCTGTTCGTGCAAATTTGAAAGCGTGTACCTCCGATTGTTCTGAAGGCTATTGAGCTGGTTGGGCATGGGGCTCGTTGACGTGTTCAAGTTCAAAGGATGAAACGTTTCTGGCACGAACCCCACCTTGGCACTGCCGGCTCCGGGCACTAGCCTCAGCTTATGCCTCTTGAGCGACTTTTTCCGTTCAATCTCGCGGAGTGCCTCTCGAGCTTTGGTCAAGTTCATCCACCACTGGTCCTGCAGCAATACTGTATCAACACGGTTAAACTCGCGAGCATTCAGTTGCGTCTTGGTGAACCCCTTGACCATGTAGTTGTAGGTGTGCAAGTTTGCCTGCTCAAAACACACAACCTTGACCTCGGCCTCGATTCTCAAGCTGGAGAGCAAGTCGTTCACCCGAGTTCGCTCATCCTCAACTTCTTGGGCATGCTCAACAAACACAATCACCCGGAGTGTATGGTTGGTCAACTTCCACTCGGAAACAGTGGACAATATGGAGCCCAACTGAAGAATCAACGTGTACGTGTCAAAGTTGGTGGACAACACCGATTGGCCGTTCTCCAACTGGTTAACCGACGACATCTGGATGGGGTACAAGTCGATATACCTCTTGTCGCCCTCGACTTTTCGCTTTCGAAAGAGCGAAAAGTGGTCGTTGTTTTTGGGCAACCTCAACGATGTAAAGTTGGCAGCAACCGCAACTGTGGCTTGAAGAATAACCAAATCCTCAACAATCTGGACCCATTGGTTGATGGAAACCTTTCTCTCTGTGCGGCACGCGTCGGTGGGCAACTGAACCAAGTTTTCATTCGAGTCAAACGACGGCATTATGGGCATTTCTAAACCATGCTTTTTGAAATCGTAGAATCCAAGCACGGTGATGTTGGGCCGCATACCGCCCAATCCGGAGCCGAGGTACACGTTTCGCACCCCCCACGGCAACGTGGGTCCCAAGGCAATCTGGACAAACGCCTTGACCTTGGACATGTCTCTGAGCTTGACCCACGCTTGTTTCTGTTTCCGGACTTCTTGGTAGGTGGCGGCCGAAAACACGGAGGAGTTCTTGTCGGTGTTGGACGCCGTGGCGGCGTCGTCGTTCATCAACACAACATGGCCCAAAACGTACAAGCCCCCCTTTTTCAAGTGGTTGCAAAACCCAATCAAGTTCCAGGACGTCCTGGGGTTGTCGCACAATAGCAAGATCTGCGGCCGCCAGTACTTGACGCTCATTTCCAACTTTAGCCGGAGCAAGTACTTGCGGACCTGGTGGTAGATCAACAACTGGGAGATGTCACCGAATTTCAGGGGCGGCGTCAGGTAATGTATCATCAAGATCAAAAACGTCAAGCAAAAGATGATCAACGTGGCAGAAAGCCCATCGACAATAAACATGGCGGCAAAGCACACCACGGCGCCAGAAAACGCCGTCCTGCCGCTGAAATACTTGAACGATGGTCTAAAGTTTGGCGCCGAGCCCACCCGCAACAAGAAACAGGCAATGTTGGTCACAATAAACGTCATCAAAAACGCCATAGTGATAAAGGTTGCGATCTGGTTGATGTCGGCAAACAAAAACACCTGGGCAAGAAACCAGGTGGCAATGATGCTGTAGATCTGCGCCTTTCTCTTGTTCTTGCCCGACTTTTTGGTGGTGGTGAAGATCCCCAAGCCCGGGATGATCTTGTCGTCGGCTATGGCGTTGATCATGGTGGCGGCGCCGACAATGCCCATGATGACGGAGAACAACGAGGTACTAAACTCGCCAAGGATGATTACCACGCTCAGCAAATTCACCGTCTGGATAACCTTGATGTCGACATGCAACAAGTCGCGCGGCACGGCCGCGCCCATGGACACAATCACCAGGGTATAGAGGAGAAACGTGACAAAGAGCCCCTTCAATGTGCCCTCGGGAATCGACTTTGAAGGGCTCTTTAACTCTCCCGACATTGAGGCGCCGGCCAAAATGCCGGCGGTGGCGGGGAAGAAGATGCCAAACATGTCTCTAAACGTTTCTTGTTCGCCCGGGGGAAGCACCGACCCGGCGGCGCCGCTGGTGAACCGAGGGAACAAGTTTTCGATAAATGTTTTCCACGACAAGCCGCTGTACCACACGTTTTCAAACGGCGGCGGCAACGGGTAGTATGGTTTCACGACAAGGGTGGAAATTGGGATGGAAATGGTGCTTATAGTCAATACAATGAATAGCCAAAATGCCGTCTTGGACACAAGCGACGATCCCACCATGGCAATCATGGTGCATACGGCAAGAAGCACGGTTGAGTACAACACGGACCAAAAGTACCCCGTCGGTAGCAATTGCGCCATGTCCCCGCCGTAGCCAAAGTTTTCCAAGCATGGCTCAATGAACCCAACCACGTTCAACGAGGAGTTGAGAATTTGGCCCACGACAAAGATGATACCGATGGCGCCCCCAAACTCGGGTCCCAACGACCTTGAGATCATGTAGTACGCGCCGCCGCCCTTGACAGTCCCGTTGGTTGAGATGGCACTGATCGACAAGGTTGTAAGCACGTCGATGGTGTACGATAGTATCAACAAGAACATGGTTCCCAATATCCCCATCTGCCCGAGAATGAACCCGAATCTCAAGAACATCAAAATGGACAAGACATTGAGCGACGTGGGGAGAAACACGCCGTCAAAGGTGCCCAAGTTCCTCTCACTGCTTTTGGTGGGTTTCTCATTGCTCGAGGGCTTTGGCTTGGGCAACAACTGGGACGTTTCTGTTGGGTACCTCAGCGGCTGTGGCGTGGTACCGATAAACGACATACAGGCGGATGGTGGTGGTGGTGGTGTTGTTGTTGTTGTTGATGTGTGTTGTTTGGCGGTGGTTTAGTGGGTCTGAAACTGGGGTTTTTGTAGCAATGATTACCGATCGCAGATAACAATTATTTATTGAGAAAAATTAGAGATTTCGAATAGTTGAAATTGGTCGATCCAAGAAGTAAACCCACCTGATCCACACGCTGAAGGCGCGTGGATAACCTCTTTCTGCTGCTGACTTGTGTAGTCATTATTTGTGTTGAAAACACCCGTGGGGGGGGGGGGTGGTGGACCCCTCTGTAATGGTCTAGGTGGAGAGGTTTGTTGCTTGAGAAAGCGACTACTAATTAGGATATCTTCTCTTCATGGATCTACCGCTATCTCCCTCCAAGAGCAACAAGAGCCAAGAAAGGAGCTCCTTCTGCTATAAAACTGGGAGCCAGGCTCCTATGTGATGCCGGCCATGCTGGGTTGTTTCCCCCTCTGGCCCACGAAAAAGTCACCCGACTTTCGCCTTTCCCGCAGAAAAATGTCGTCGCTGCTCACCAGACGTTTTGCCATCAGATTTCTTGTTCCAGAAAAATTTTCCCACAGTAGAAGCACATAGACATAGTTAGCCTTACCTCCTCCCATGTTTAGGTTACTTTCAGCAAATGCCCAGCCCGGGTTGAGAGCAGCGCTTATTCAGAACATCAAGGTGGCCAAGCACAACTCTCTACAGCCCGCTTTATCCACCCACGCCACCCTTGACAACAAAAACTATGCGTTTGCCCGGTACAACTCCACTGTTGCCGCGCCATCGCAGCCACGCCAGTTTCAAAAGTTCCCCCGCTCTTCTGAAAGGCGAGTCCCCAATGCCAAGGATGCGTTAAAGTGCATCGAGGAGTGGCTGGATGTGCTCAGCAGCCCCGAGTTGACTGAAAAGGTGACCCAGGACGACATCAAGCAGTATGTGACCACCTTGTACACTGGCGTTTATTCGTCGAGAAACGATAGGTTGACAAGCTCGAGAAATAGAGACAAGGATGCGGTGTTTGCGTCCGAGAACGATATGCACTTGCAAACCGCCATGATGAATCTCGCCGAAAGACTTGCGCGCGGCGAGTTCAAGAGCATTTTGACCCCAAGCATCATCTTTACCGTCATGGCCACGCTCAACCAGTTCAAGTCGTTTACGGAGATGTTGAACTTGTGGGAGGCGGGTGTTGCTGACCCGGAAACCGTGGACCTTTACATGGACCACCGGGTAATGTCGTTGATTTTGATTGCCGGCAACGAGAAGCAGAGGTTTTCCTACGACGAGATCAAGGAGTTGTACAGCATGAGCTTGAATGGCAAGCAGTCGGTGCACCCTTCGTTGGCCAATGTCATGGGAGAGGTGGCTCTCGCGCACAACGACACTGCTCGTGCGTTGGATTCGTTTGAGGAGTTGATGGAAATGTTTGAGAAGCGCCCCAACAACAACCGCGACGTTATGTCGGCCTTGAGCCAGTTGCATTTGTCGTTTATTGGCAAGTGCAAGGACATTTCCATTGCCAAGCAGTTTTTTGACAAGGCTGTCGACAGCCAGGACAGTTTGCCGTACTCGGTCAAGTTGAAGATCCCGTACATGACGGGGTACATGTACAACTGCGCCGAGGCCGGCCAGCCGATTGAGGATATTGTCAAAATCTGGACCACCATCTGCCAAGCCATCAGCGACAAGAGCAGTCGGTACGGCAACAACAGCAAGAACGACAACTTTGCCCACTTCAAGTCCGCCAGCATCCATTCCGCCTTTTTCAAAATCTTTTTCGAGCGGGCTCCACAACCCACGTTTGAAAGCGTTCAGTTGTTAAAGTCAATTGTTGAAAACTATCCTCATGTCGAAGAAGTGTTTTTAAACACCATCATCTCTAACATGCCGTGGAGCGACAAGGCCATTGTGCAAGAGTTGATCAACGCGTACGAGCAGTATGGCGCTGAAAAGACGATTATTTCGCGCCGGATTATCTTGAAGCAGGCGGGGTTGGTTGAGTATACGCCCACGGAGATCTTGCACTTGTGGGACGAGTTGCTCGCGAGCTTGGACAAGTCAAACTACAGATATATTGCCAACGCCGACTGGTCGTCCTTGCGCGCCGCCACCATTTCGTCGGAAAAGTTTGGCGACGAAAGGGCCGGGCTTTACTTGTCGGTGCTCAAACAGTACAAGGACTACATGCAAAGCAACACCGCGTGTCTCAAGTTTTTGGGGGTATGGCTCAAGCACCCTGAAAAGTACAAGTTGATTGCGAGAATCACCACCGAGGACAGCCCCGCGTTTGAGGGCGAGGCCAACGTTGAAGTGCCGAGATTCCAGAACTTGAGAAGAAACGTTGATTATAGAACGGTGACTAGGGAGATTACCAACAACTCCAGAAGTTGAGGCAGGGCAAGGGAAACCATTAAAAGGTTTAAAGCTTGACCAAAGGAGACCCACCTTTTTGTGAACTATTTTTTTTCACGAGTGTGATTGTATATAGAATCGAGGTAATGCTACAAAAGTTTTTTTTTTTTTTTTTTTTTTTTGAAACAGGCCAGAGTTCTTTTCAGCACGACCAGCACCGGCACCAGCACCAGCACCACCACCACCAGCACTGCCACGTACCTAGATCCAATCCATGGGACAGGAGGTATCGTCACACAGACGCGAGAAACACGGCGCAAGAGTGTCTTCAGGGCAGGCCCCCTCATCGAAACCGAGCCATAGCAAAACTGCGCCTTTACAATCGAAAAGCCTGACCAACACAAACAAACCATTCGCCGAGTCAAAGCCAGTCGGAGACGGCAACCAACCCAATGGACTCACTGCCAAAGAAGCATCCGCCAGGGCAGCCGAGGAGAGATATATGAAGCTACATGGGCAGAAACAAGGACAAGCAGAGAGGTTGCGGACAAAGGCCAAGCAGACAAGTGCCAACAGGGGATTGAACCCGCCCGCAGTAGAATAGAGTGCAAGTCAAAGGCAGCCTCGACTTCTTCTCCCCCTCGATTTCTCTTTCCCACCTCGACCCGCCACAGCCCCTTCATATTGCTAAATTTACTCGTATAAAGCGAGCTAAAGGAAAAGAAAGAAAAAAAGTAATACATAAACAAGATATAGTGCCACTCTGACTCTTATACACCAATGGCCAAATCATTTTACGCCCAAGAGCAGGAAAAGGTCAAGCAGGCGATAAAGTTACCGTTGCTTGAGCTAGTGCTCCGCTTTCTCCCCCATCTCCAACCTACCCAATCGTTAAAGGACGACACCTGGGAAATCATTGCCATCCAGCTCGGGCAGGCCCGATTCGGCGATGCGTTGAAAGAAGGCAGTGGCATCGAGGAGGTCACCTCCATACCAGAGCTTAGTGGAGCCTACGTGCGTGGCTACTATAATGAGATTTTCCTGAGCTTCAAGCAGTCTATCCTGTTTCAATTGCAGATTAATGCAGCCAACAATGTAAAAGCGGCAACCCTCAGTGAGTCGCCCGTGAGTCGCCCCAAAGACCATGCTACCGCCATTTTGTACGAGTTGTTTGATCGGGAGTACTTGGATGTCAAATTGATGGCCAAATTGGCGACAGAAACGTTGGAAAGCACCTTCAAGACCCACCTTGAAAAGCTGGCTCTGGCGCAAGCAAATGGCACCCCTGAGATTGGCGCTGCTGCGCTTGACTCCAAGGAGTTGTTGGAAAAGTACAAGGAGAGCCTGTTGCAGCAACGAAACCAAATCTTGCAGGAAGAGCTTGCGAGGAGGGATAACAAGTTGCAACAGATCTCGGTTGAGAACAAGCGTCTTTTGGAATTGAACCATGAATTGTTGGCCAACAACAGGTAGAGAAGTGAGGAGGAAGTGAGGGCCTGTGTTGGGTACAAATTGGAGGTCAAGTAGACAGTGTTGTGAGCTTGGAACTGCTTCTCTTGTGGGTTGTACCTGTGGCTGTGCTAGTGCAAGCTCTATCAGGAACAAGTTGCCGAGATTAAAAATGTGGCGGAACAAGAATCTGCTTGGCAAGAAAGAGAGGCACCTTCAAGATTGACTACCCCTATCAACAAGCCGACAAGTTGTACAGTCTCTTGGAAAATCACAGCACCGACAAGACTGCCTCGTTTACACTTGGCGCCATGGATCCCATCCATGTTGTAACTTGGACAGTATGTTTCTGGTGAAGATGGCCAGCGGCGGTGTCACCTCCACTGCTGCCATGGGTGCTGGTGTCACTAAGAAACTGAGAATGTACCTATTTTTTGCATATTTATATCGGAACAGAACGGTAGCAACGCTATTTATAACAAGCCAGGCCATCCCACAGGGAGGCCATCGGTGCAGTGGCTACAATGATGTGTGAATATGTCGCGCCTGTCTCGAAGCTGCAAAACCAAAAGGGAATGAATCCGCTACGCCATGTTAACCCGCCTGGTCGTGGCAAACCGTATAAATCAACGCCAAAACAAAAGCCCTCTTTGTCGCTCTTGTCGTTTTTGCTGTTTTTGTAACTCTTCTCGTTCTTGTCGGTGCCATTGTCTTTGTTCTTGTAGTTCTTGCTTCATTCGATCACGCCGTACCTCTACTGATATCATTGCAGCTAATAATATCGCTTGAGATAATGGTTGCTGCTGAAGTTCTAGTGGTGATCCTTGCTCTGCAAGCGCATCGACTAGTCGTTGCGCTTGCTCCATTATTATTCTTCTTAAACTGCCTTTATTTACTTCAATTTCAATCGCAATCTGCTGTGCTCTACCACTTTCTAAAAACAGCTGGTCCCTTAGTTGTTTAACAGTGGTACGGGGATTGTCCATTTTTGCTTGTTTCTCATTCACTATGCTTCTTGGAAACAGATCTGCTCTGCAATGAAGAAGAAACGTGAACAGGTATCACAGCAAGTTGCGAACTATTTATTCTGGCAGCGCATCACAAAAAAGGCAGCGCATAACAAAGAAAAGCAGACCAAAAAAAAGCTTGCGTTTAGTAACCGGAACATACCGGTAACCGATTGATACTGCTTGCTATCATTAGGTGTATGACCGCTTTGGTCGGGGATTTTACTTCAGAACACCTTGTCCTTCCCGCTGTTGTTGTTGTCTTTGTTCTTGTTAAACTCGTTTTTCTCGTTGTTGTCGAAATATCATTTTAGCAAGTAGCAACGCCTGAGATAGTGCTTTTGGCCGTGGCCCTGATTGGGCTAGCGTTGCGACTAGTTCTAGTGCTAGATCCAAAAGGCACAGTTCTGTAAACTGCCTAGCATCTATAGCACTTACCAGCTC
>JAJMCF010001769.1:0-11065 GCA_030585045.1 Zhuliangozyma parablackwelliae | reverse complement strand
GTTGACAAAGGTGAACAGGTTGACAAAGGTGAACAGGTTGATGGGCTGAGAGATACTACAAATTAATCACCTATTTAGTATGCACGAACTGTGGGTGGAACCGGTTTGCACTCGTTCTCATCCAAAGTTGTCGTGACCACGTCCCGGTACCTCAATTGCACCGGCTCGCCAAAGCCTGTCTGATACGACAATGTATGCTTCCACCAGTCCACGTCGTCTCGGTCAGGGTAGTCCTCTCTTGCATGCGCCCCCCTCGACTCCCTTCTCGCCGCGGCAGAAGCAGCCGTTTGAGTAGCGCAAGTCAACAAGTTTTGTAACTCCATGGTCTCTACCAAGTCCGAGTTCCAAATCATGGACCGGTCTGTGGTTCTTATATCGGCAAAAGACTTGTCAATGGCAGTGATGTCTTCCACACATTCGTCTAGTGTTTCTTGGGTCCGGAACACGGCGCACCCCTTTTGCATGGTCTTTTGCATCTCCAACCTGAGATTGGCCGTGGGTTTGGACCCATCAGCGACCCGCAACCGGTGCAAGTTCTCGATTGACTCTCTTCCCATGTCTGCAGGCATCGGCTTGAGAGGGGTGCCTGGGGCCAAGGCGTCCCTAATGGTGTGCGACACCGCTCGGCCAAACACCACCAAGTCAAGCAACGAGTTTGCACCCAACCTGTTTGCCCCGTGCACCGATGCGCACGCGGCCTCGCCGCACGCCAACAACCCGGGAACAATTACGTCGTTTCCATCGGCGCCCTTTCGTATAACCTCGCCGTTCCATTTCGTGGGGATGCCGCCCATGTTGTAGTGAACGGTTGGCAACACCGGGATCGGCTCTTTGGTAACGTCCACGCCGGCAAAGATGTGGGCCGTTTCGGAAATCCCCGGCAACCGCTCCTTCAACACGGCGGGGGGCAAGTGCGACAACTGCAAGTACATGTGGTCCTTGTCGGGACCCACGCCTCTGCCGCTATTGATCTCCATGGTGATTGCTCGAGACACCACGTCTCGGCAGGCCAAGTCCTTGGCCGTTGGCGCGTACCGTTCCATAAATCTCTCGCCCTCAGAGTTGACCAAAAAGCCACCTTCGCCTCTGGCACCTTCGGTGATCAAACACCCAGAGCCGTAGATCCCCGAGGGGTGGAACTGGATAAACTCCATATCCTCCAACGGCAATCCCGCTCTCGACACCATGGCGTACCCGTCCCCGGTGCACGTGTGCGCCGAGGTGCACGAGAAATAGGTTCTACCGTATCCACCGGTGGCAATCACCGTCTTGTGTGCTCGGAACCGATGTAATGTCCCGTCCTCTTGGTTGTACGCAATAACTCCCACACACTCGCCGTCTTGCATGAGCAAGTCCATGGCGAAAAACTCAATGTAAAAGTGGGTGTCGTGCCGCAACGCCTGCCCGTACAACGTGTGCAACAAGGCGTGGCCCGTTCGATCAGCCACGGCGCACGTCCGGTACGCTTGTCCGCCTTTGCCGTACTCCTTGGACTGCCCGCCAAAGGCTCTTTGGTATACCCTGCCTTCTTTATTGCGTGAGAATGGCACACCGTAGCGCTCCAACTCGTAGATCGAGTCGGGCGCTTCGCGCGTCATGTAGTGGATTGCATCCTGGTCTCCCAACCAGTCTGACCCCTTGACGGTGTCGTACATGTGCCAGTGCCAATCGTCTTTGTGCATGTTTCCGAGGGCGGCATTGATGCCACCTTGGGCGGCGACGGTGTGGGACCGCGTGGGGAAGAGCTTGCTTATACAAGCGGTCTTGTATCCCGCCTCGGCTAGTCCAAACGCTGCTCGAAGCCCGGCGCCGCCAGCTCCCACAACAACACAATCGTACTCGTGGTCTATCACGACGTATTTTGGGGGCAAATGTTGTTTGGCCTGTCTGCCCTTTACCGATGACCCAATGACACGTAGTCGGGCGGGGGTTGTGGAGAGTAGACGTCGTGCCAACATGGGGGAGATCTCGGTGGTGTTTCGGCTGGTGGAGGATTATTTTTTTTTTCAACTTGATGGCATTCTAGACATGCTGGATCAAGAAAAGAAGCTGGATCAAAACGAGAAAGTGTATCGATACAGCTACTGCTCTGTATGGGCATGGAGCTTGGTGTTTGTTTGGGACGTAGTGTTGCTAAACGGTGACAGAGAAGCAGCTCCTAAAGATAAAAAAGAAAATGTAAAAAAAAGGGGAAAACGGGGAATTGAACCCCGGACCTCCTGTACCCAAAACAGGAATCATACCACTAGACCATTCTCCCTCAGTTGATATTTCTTCATGTACCCTGTAAGACCGCGCATTACCAATAACAAAGGAGGAATCACCATTCCACAACCTTTAAGTGCCGTTGGTCGACTCCACTGTATATCAGCCGCCATTGTTTGTTCACTGCAACAATCGAACCACACCTTTTATGGCTTAAATATTGTGTTTGTGGTTTCCTATTTTGTTGGTTTTTAGATGAAAAGCTTCCCAACACTTTGCCACCCCCGACACCTGGCATTCCATCCAACACTACGCCATAACAGGTCTCGCACACTGTGGCCAGGGCCACAAACCAAGCGGTGAATGAATCCTTTTTACAATTGGTTGTATGGGACCGTATACATTACATTCCGCCTCCAAATTTCCGCTTTCAACACCGAGCCGTACGTTCAAATGGGCGCATTTTATTTTTATGGGGAGTGAGTGCGGCGCATTACGAAAGAAGCTCCCACACTCCCCCCCACACACACCGCCCCAAGAAAAACGGGGGGACTACTTAAATGTGGCACTACCTCCTTATTCTCATTCCGGCATACTTCTACTTCTTTCTCTATCCAATGACCGCCGACTTTGAAGCATTGACCCAGACCAAGTCCAAGCCCACTTGGGAACACACCCCGGAGCAAGTCTTGCAAATTGCCAAGCAGTTGGCCGACAGCGAGACCAAGTTGTTTGACGAGATTGCCAGCGTGGACACACCCACCATTGACAATGTGTTGAAGCCCTTTGCAAAACAAAGTTGTGAAGGCGCGTTTTTGGAAAACCAAATCACGTTTTACCAACACGTCTCGACCAACAAGGAGCTTCGTGATGCGTCGTCAAAGGGCGAGGAAATTATTGACGAAAACTCCATCGAGCAGTGGTCAAGAGAGGATGTGTACAAGGCGTTCCAAAAAGTGTACGACAATGTCAAGGACTCGGGCATTGACCCGGAAACCAAGCGGTACTTGGAAAAGACCATTACCGCGTTTAGGCGTAATGGGTTGGCGTTGGACAAGGAGACGAGGGATAAGGTGAAGAAGTTGAAGGTGGAGTTGACCAACTTGAGAGTCCAATTCTCCAAAGTGATGAATGAGGACAAGGGAAACGTTTTGTTTAGCTTGCAGGAGTTGGAAGGCGTTCCCGCCGACGTCATTGACCAATACGAGAAAACCGAGGACGGCAAGTACAAGGTCACGTTCAAGTACCCCGACATCTTCCCCTTGTTGAAGCACGCCAAGAATGGCAAAACCAGAAAGGTTGCCAACTCGGCATACGGAAACCGGTGTTCTGAAAACGGCGCGGTTTTGGACAAGATGATCAAGATCAGGTACGAGATCGCCAAGCTACTTGGGTACAGCACGTATTCCGACTTTGTGTTGGAAGAAAGAATGGCTAAAACCAAAGACACCGTGTTGAACTTTTTGACTGACTTGAGGGAAAAGTTGACACCCGTGGGTGCGGCAGAGTTGCAAGTGTTGAAGGAGCTCAAGGCGGAGGACACGGGAGACTCGGAGTTTTACTCCTGGGACTACGCCTACTACAACAACTTGCTCCTTGAAAAAAAGTACCAGGTTGACCACTTGAAAATCGCCGAGTATTTCCCGTTGGAATCCACCGTGGCCAAAATGCTCGGGTTTTACGAAACCATTTTCGACATCAAGTTTGTTAGGTTGGCCAAGTCGGTTGCGTGGCACGAAGACGTCCAGCAGTTTGCCATTTACCAGGGTGTCAAGAAGGGAGAGTTGCAGTTTATGGGCTGGATCTACTTTGATTTGCACCCAAGAGAAGGCAAGTACGGCCACGCGGCAAACTTTGGATTGGGCCCCGGCTACCAGGAACAGGACGGGTCTCGCCACACTCCAGTGACGGCATTGGTGTGCAATTTCACCAAACCGTCAAAGGAGCGGCCCTCCTTGTTGAAGCACGACGAGGTCACCACGTTCTTCCACGAGTTGGGCCACGGCATCCACAACATCTTGGCCCAAACAAAGTATTCCCGTTTCCACGGCACCAGTGTCGAGCGCGACTTTGTTGAAACGCCATCGCAGATGTTGGAGTACTGGACGTGGACCAAGAACGAAATCAAGAACTTGTCCAGCCACTACAAGACCGGGGCGCCTATTGAGGACGAGTTGGTTGAGCTGTTGATCAAGACGAAGCACGTCAATACTGGCTTGTCCAACTTGCGCCAGTTGTTCTTTGGTATCTTTGACATGACGGTGCACACTATCAGCGATAAGGATGGTTTGGACAACTTGGACTTGTACAAGACGTGGAACGATTTGAGAGAGCAGGTGACTCTTCTTCCAAGCGACGGCAATTTCACCCGGGGCTACTCCTCGTTTGGCCACATTGCCGGTGGGTACGAAAGTGGGTATTACGGCTACCTCTTTTCGCTAGTCTATGCCGCTGATATCTACTACACGTTGTTCAAGGAGGACCCAATGAATGTTGCCAACGGTATCAGGTACCGGGATATCATTTTGAAGCGCGGCGGTTCGAGAGATTCCATCGACAACTTGGAAGAGTTGCTTGGAAGAAAGCCCAACTCGAAAGCCTTTTTGCAGGAAATATTTGGTTAATAGGGAATTAAGGAAAGAGGGAGGAAAAGTAAAGGGGAGAGAGTACATGCAAAAAGCAGAGACCAAAAGCAGAAACAAATTATCGTAAATTATGTACATCGCCTCAATTAGATTGGCCGTCGAATGGGGTCAATTTGGCGGTAGATTCGACCCATTTGCCATCATCGTATGTGATTTCCTTAATGGCGGCAACGACGTCTTCAATAGTGCCTCTAACTTGCTTGGTGGAGTCTCTTTCTCTCAACGTCACCGAATGGTCCTTGAGCGAGTCGAAATCAATGGTGATACCGAATGGAGTACCCAATTCATCGTTTCTGGCATACCTCTTACCAATAGAGGCACTAGAGTCGTCAATCTTGAATGGAATCTTTTCCTTCTTCAAAGTGGCCGATACCTTCTTGACAACGGGCTGCAATTCAACATTGTTGGACAACGGAACCAACAAAACCTTGGTGGGGGCAACAAGCGGTGGCAACGACAAGACCCCTCTGTCGGCATCATCGGGCCGGGCCCAGAATTGATGTTCAAAGACGGAGTAGATGATACGCCCAATACCAAAAGATGGTTCAATCACGTTGGGGGTGTACTCCTTAACGTGCTCGGTTCTGGTTCTCTTTTCAATGGCGACCAACTCGCCATCGATTTCGACACTGCCAACATCCGCCACGGTGGCCACAAGCTTGCCGTTGTCCTTCAATTCCTTGGCCAACTCTTCCAACTCGCACTGGGTTCTCGAAGTCAACCACTTTTCAACGGCGCCAGCATCCTTTCTAAACTTGGGGCCAAACTTCTTTCTGGCAACGTCAATCTCCCATTGCTCAACGGTGACAGGCTCGGCCAATTGCTTTCTAACAACCAACTTCTCGTTGGTTCTAGCCGAGTGGACAGTCAAGTCGTATGCCGATCTGTCGGCACAGCCAACACACTCAATCCACCCGTACGAGGTTTGCAACTCGGCATCCCAACAGTCAGAGGCATAGTGTGCCATTTCGTTGGACATGTGCTGTCTGAATCTCAATCTGTTTTCGTCAACACCAATCTTGATCAAAAAGAGGTAGATTCTGGCAATAAAGTATCCCAAGGTCTCGTTGTCAACCATACCGGACGATACAGCTTCAGAAATGCTCTTCTCAACCAATTCAGTGGACCCGGACTCCTGCACGTTCTTTGGCAAAAACTTCAACTTGATGTCCTTCACGTCATCAAACTTGGCGTGCGACTTGTCGTCGGGGTCGACATAATGCTCAATCTCAGCCATCAAGAATTCTCTAACCCTCAACAACCCGGCTCTGGGAGCAATCTCGTTTCTAAAGGACTTGCCGATGGAGGCAGAGGCAAATGGCATCTTGTCATTGTTGAAATCCAACAACTTGTTAAAGTTCAAAAACTGGCCCTGCGCCGTCTCGGGTCTAAGGAACCCCTTCAAGTTACCGGTGGGGCCAATTTCAGTGTCAAACATCAAGTTGAACTCGACGGGGGCGCTCAACTTACCGCCAGTGGCTGGGTTGCCAATGGTGTACTTTTCAATCAACTCGCCCAATTGGGGACCAGAATAGCCGTCGATTTGGGCCAAGATACTCTCGTATTCCTCGACAACAGAGTCGTCCAACTTTTCAACCTTGATTTCCTTCACCTTCTTCTTTCTCTTTTTTTCACCATCGCTCTTTTCCTTCTCCTCGTGTTCCAATCCTCTGGCGGCCAAGTTGCCCTTTAATCTACTCTCCAACACCTCCTCGACCAAGTGGTCAGCCCTGAAAATCTCACCAGTAGCGGGGTCCTTGCACATCCAATCGGTAAACCTATCAACGTGGCCGGACGTCTTCAACACTTCGTGCGGGGTCAACATCGTGGCTTCAACCTCCAACATATCCTCCTCCAAAATAAAGTGCTTCTTCCAAGCATCAACCACGTTGTTTTGGAATCCACATCCTGGTGGTCCGAAATCGAAGAGACCAGCGACACCGCCGTAGATTTCAAACGAGGGGGCGTAGAAAAAGCGTCTCTTCAACACCTGTTCAAGCGATTCCCTTGCAAAGGGAATATTGGATCTTGCGGTAGACATATTTCTATGTATGCTTCTAACAATGAGTCTATGGAGCCGAATGGTGGAGATTCTTTGGGAGTATTGTGAGTCAATTGGCAAAAACTTTTTTTTTTCTTTCGGTTCTTCACCAAAAGGAAAAAAAGGTCGTGCGGGAGGGCAAAGCGTGCAACAAACCAACTGCGTTAGTACAGGAGGCTCTTGCTTTGTTGCTGCATTGTGTTTGCAACTATGCCAATTTGTACTCGGTGTCTTCAACAAGCAGCTCCTCATCGTACGAGTCGTGCGAGTACGGGTTGGTGTCACCATTGTCCACTGCCTTCTTCACCACAATAACCGCCATTGTGACAACACACGTCAACGCAAAGACCTTGTCGAACCAGTTGTCAATGAAAACCACCTCTTTGGCCGAGTTGCGTATTGTACTGCCCGAAAGAGACAAGATTTTCGAGATCTGGTTGGACAAGTTGGCGGGCAAGTTGGTCCTGATCAACAATGCGGTGGCTATAACGTACACCCCAACCAACTCGGCAACAATCAAATGCTTTAGCCAGTTTTTGGCAAGCTCAGAAGCTTCATTGGTAAAGAAGCGGCTGAACGACTTGAACGTGGTCAACACATTGGAGAAGGAGCACACAAACAAGCTCCCTGATATTATAAACGACAATTGGTTAACGAGCTGTGACTCTGAAAGCGGCAAGTTAAAGAGAGACAAAATCACTTTTGACAACGTGATTGCCAACGCGTCTTTGCTCGAAACGTCGTCGTCGTTGTCGTTGCTGGTGCTCGTGTTGCTGGTGCTCGTGTTGCTATCCCCTCTCCCACCAAAGTACAACAACGGCAATTTCAAAACAAACACGTTGACGATACGGTACACACAGTAAACCGCCAACAAGAGGTTGCCCCAGTAAAGTACCCGGTCCATTAGCGTAGTGTCCTCTCTCCTCTGGTTGTTGAATCTGTGAATGATCTGCACCAAGTCGTCGTATAGCGAGTTACGCAACGACTTTAGCGAGTCCACCTCGTTAATCAACTCGCCCTCCTCGGTGTTTGTGGTCAAGTTGGCAAAGGACTGCACCTTGTGGATGAAAGCGCCGAGGTTCTTTGACGTTTTCGAGCTCACAATGTTCTCGATCGAGTTGTTTTTGCTGGGAAGATTGTATATAGTGCCCCCCGTGACCGACTGCAACTTGTTCAACTCTGCTCTCCGTTTCGCTAGCAACAAGCACGTGTTGTTGAAGTACTGAATCGCAGTGTTGATCTCGTTGGCGCCGATATCCGTTTTGGGTTCGCTAGGCGTTTCTGGGCCCTTGGTGATCTTGTTCACCACCCGGCTAAACGAAAACACTTTGTAGGGGGTCGATGTGCACCCAACGCCGTTCAATATGGCCAAGATGGTGATGCCAACAATGGACATTTCGTTGATTTTCCTTTCGATAACGTTCCTGGTGGAGTGGTCGTTCCTAGGGTTGAACGATTGCGTGAGGTCGCCACACTTGTGTAGCACAATGAACCAGCACACAAAAGTGACGCCTGTCATTACAAACTTGAACGACTTGACACTGGTTGGCACCACGTCCTTGTTGATCAACAAGCTGATTATACAAAACGGAAGAACCAATGCAAGCAACAACATCAAAAAGTCAATTGTAAACTTGAACAAGTTCAACCTCGTCTCCACGCTCAACACGTCGCCCAATTCGCACATCATCAAGATGGTCAATCCCACGCTCAAGGTAATTGTCAAGCTAAAGAGTAGCCCCGCGGCGCTGTTTTTTATCTCTTCCTCCTTGCTAAACTCTTCCTTGGGCTTGCTATCGTTGTAGTCTTCTTCCGAGCTGTAGTTTTCGACATTGACATGTAGGAACCCCAAGCCGTGCCTGTGTCCAACTGTCTGTAGAAACTCATTGATTTGCGACTTTGGTATATGCAAGTGGGTGGAGTATTTCTGAATAATGTCGTTGTTGTATATAAAGGTATAGCCCCATATAAACATGACCGAGATGGTCGCGAGGTAGGGGATTGAGCCGAGAAATGACATTGGTGGTGGTGGCTGTTGTGGTGGCTGTTGTGGTGGTGGTTTTTGTGGAGGGTGTTGTGATGGTGGTGGTGGTGGTGGTGTATGCCAGGGCCGTTTTTTGGGTTGACCAGCCATGTATAAGCAGATTGTCAACGGGCACGACCAGTTCTATAAGCAGAAAATTTTTCATCAAACATCTTGAAGCAACACCACTACCAACACCAACACCAACACCAAGACCACCACCACTACCATGGCGTTAACTACCAGAGCTGCCAAGCGTATGAGAAAATGGGTTATCGAACAGCTCAAGTGGCGTAAAATCAACGGAGCCAGAATAGCCAAAGGCGAAAAGACGGCGCAAGAGCTCGAGCAGTTGAACTTGGCTCCTCAAGTGTTTTTGTTCCACAACTTGTTCTCGGGACAAGTGTTGTACTCGCAGGTGCCCGCATTCCATCAAGACCAAATCGACGCTCAGTTTGTGAGACCAAACTGGGAAAATAGGAAACCAGACAGAAGAATTGACCGCTGGAGAATAATGAGCGTTGCCAGTTTCAACACCTACAACGACGCCGTGACTGCATACCACGGGTTGCTTACATTGAGGAGATTGAGAGACGTTGAAAAGAAGAAGGAGGCGAACGCCATGAGACACAAGGACGAGGAGGGCAACGTTTGGTACTGGAACCAATACAGACCAATCTACACCCAAGAGGCAGTGGCAGACCTAGCCCATGTCATTGACCATTTCAGTTTGCCAACCAGAATATTGTGGGAAAACGAGTGGAGAAAGGGAGACGAGAAGCACTGGAGGTCAGATCTTGTCGAGCACGCCAGATTGCCCTTGCACGGCACGACGCGACAAACGGCGATGTTGGACTATGTGAGAGAGGAGTGGCTCAACAAACAGGTGGGGGCTAATAGCAAAATCGAAATACTCGAGGAAACACACGACACCCAGCCACCAAGGACAGAAGATGAAAAGCTTGTTGAGTCGGCCAGTAAAAACTTCAAGTGGTGGTAGGTAGCTATATAGGCTCTGCATTGTTGCGTGACTTGTAAATAGGAATAGATTACTCATGTAGCGTTCATGGAATGTTTAAGCTGCACTTGGTACGGCATCCCCGTCCTTCACTGGTTTGGGCGTCTCGTCATCATCGTCGTCATCATCTTCATCATCGATTCCAAAAAGTCTCTCATCCTCCACGACGGCGATTCTCTCCCCCTCCCCTTCTGCCACATCCACAGCATCCTCCACGCCCTCCTCATCACGGAATACATCACGTGTTGGAATATCTCTACTCACCCGCCCCTCTTCCAACTCGTCGTCCAAATTGTCGCGAAAGTTGCCAAACAACTCCTCCTCGTCATCCTCAAACTCAGGGACATTGACATAGTTCCTCCTGCCAAGCGATCTCCGAAACACCACATTGCCAATCTTTTCAAGCAACATGCGGTCGATTTTCCGAAGCGTCTTGAACGCGGCAATTGTAACCGCCGCCGTGTATATCCCGCCCTTGACGATCCGGTTCACAACCACATCCACTTGATTATCTTCAATGGGACTAAACCCGTCATCGTCATCCAAATCGAGCCTAATCTGGCCGAGCGACTTGAACCCGCCATTGCGTCGAATGCCCCGGTCGTACACAAACCAAGTGGCAAAGAGAAACACAAAGAGCGGGATAAACACCACGACAAAGAGCTTGACACCAGTGACTTCCTTGCCATGGTGTCTGTTAAACTCAGCCTGCTTCCCCGGGCATGCATGTGGGAGCCAGCTGTCAAACTGCTTGCCGCCCTGACACGTTGACAAGGAGAGTTTCCTGTACCCCGTGGACTCAAAGTACTGGAACGCCCCCACCTTGGCACACACATCCTTCTTGCGGTCTTTGGCCGTTACTCCCTTGACCAACTTGCACGTATTGTCAGTGTCTCTATAGTAGTTATAGTCGCACTCATAGTCGCCTCTGGAACAAGTACAGTTCCTTGTCACCTTGAACCCCTCCTTCAATGGCGCCCGGCCCACAAAGCAGTCGTTGTGGCCCGCGGCGCGGCGCAAGTACTTGGACTCGTGGCCAAAGAGACACGTGTCGCCCTTTTGCGGGTGCACGGGCGACCAGTACTCGTAATCGTCGTTTTCCGGGTCGTCCAAGTCCAATTGACACTGGCGCT
>JAJMCF010001765.1:6804-23972 GCA_030585045.1 Zhuliangozyma parablackwelliae | reverse complement strand
CCCCCCCCCCCCCCCCCCCACCACCTCTAGATGTTGAACCCCATACCCTCTTCCTTCTCCTTGGAGAAAGTTGAAAACAATCGCTTTGTTCCCAATACCCGCTTTACCCCAGACTCGCCCTTGTATTCTCGGCCAGCAACCGGTATCCAACTTTCGCGGTCACGAGGCGGAGGACCAGTCAAAGCCGCCGCACCGCCTGTAGGACCGCCACCAACTGTAGCCCCGCCCCTGAAGCCACTACTGCTAGCACCACCTGCGCCAGCAGCCGCCACCACCGGCACCGCCGCCGCCGCCGCCGCCGCTGCTGCCGCCGCCGCACCGGAAGCTAGAGCGGGAAATGCATCAGCAGTTTTGCTATTTTCAAACATGACATCACTTTTTTTCCCCGCTGGCGTGACATACTGGGTGAAAAAATGACCACCATACTCTTCACCAAGATCCTCGAATAAAGTGAGATCATCATCCGACGTGGCTATTTTTCTTGATTTTTCTAGCAGGCTCCGTTTTCTGGGCGAGCTGTTGGTGCTTGGAATGCCCGCAAATTTGTTCATTGTCGCATTCACAACTGGTTCCCTGCCGAGGTAGCTCTCGAGCAAAACCACCGAGTCTTTGACATAGGGCATCTTGCTAACCTCGTCTGCGTCGGGCCGGGTCTGGGGATCCCACATCAAGCACGCCTGCACCACGTCGCCAAGGGGACCACAAGCGTCGCCCACAATATCCTTGATTGTGAGCCCCGGTTCATTTGGCAAGCTGATCCCGAGTTTGCCTGCCAAGCCTGCTGCCTCGCTCCAGTACCCACCCAAGGGCACGACATAGCTGCTCGTCAAGTCACCGCTCTCGGGTGCAACTGGCGACCCCATGACCTTTAAGATCCTCCAAACTTGGTCCAACTCGTTGGCTCCGGGGAAGAGCGGCACAAAGTTGGCGACTTCGGCGGCAACCGCCCCAAATGCCCATATGTCAACCGGCCGCGAATACCACTTTTGTCTAAGCAAGATCTCGGGCGACCGGTACCATCTGGTGGACACGTACGCGGTGTATGGCCGGGAATTGGACACGTGTCTGGCTAACCCATAGTCGCCCAACTTGACAATAAAGCTGTCGTGCTTGCGGTACGCGGGGATTTGCAGCTTGGCTCCGTAGTACTGGGCGGTGGGCGTGACCAAGATGTTTTCCGGCTTGATGTCGCGGTGGAAGTAGTTGTGCTTGTGGATGTGTTTGATGGCGCAGAGCAACTGCGACAAGATGCTCCGAAGCGTCACCAGCGAAAAGGTGATTGTTTTTCTGCTTTTGATCAACTGGTACAAGTTCTGGCTCAACGCCTCCATCGAAATGCGGAGCTGGAAGCTGACGTCGTCGACAAACATTTCGTAGATCTGGACGAGACAAGGGTGCGAGGGGACCGACATGATAAACTTGACCTCCTTGACGTTGCCGTAGTCGTAAAGCAAGCGGAGCTTCTTGTTCATGGTTTTGACGGCGACTAAATCGGACAAGCTCTGGCGCGAATCCTCTAGCGGGTGCAACAACGTGCCCTTCTTGCTCTCGTGCAGCTTTAGCAAATCAAACTTGTGTGGCTTGAACCTGGCGAGCTCAACGGTGCCAAAGCTTCCGTAGCCCAAGTTGCTGATGGTCTGGTATCGGCGCTGGTACGAATGTACCGTCAAGTTCTTGGGCAGTGGATCGAAACCAAGGAACAGGGCGCTTGCGTTGGCCATGGTGTCGATCGCCCCACTAGTAGCGCTCGCCGTTCTTTCTGTGATGGTTGATGTATCGGCGTCAATTGGTGTGTTGACTTTCCGACCAAGGGGATCAATGGCGGGTGTGTTGATCAGGGCTTTTTTTTTCCTTTTCTTTTGCAACCCCCCCAAAAAAAACAAAAACTGTTTTGGGCAGGTACACACACACTCTCTCTACAGATGTACACTATGTATATATACATCTGACTAATTTACCACCCCCCCCACCACTTAATTTCTCCTGCCGGGAAACATCAAGGGTCCCCCGGGTGCCCCCTTCCCAAATCGACATAATCGTCGTTTTGCTCAAACGAAACACCAGTGTCCTCCTCTCCGTCACTGGAGTCTGTCTCGGAGTCAGACACCTCAATGACAAAGGCGGTCAGGGGAGCCGGCTGGTCCATAGCCTGTGCTCCATCGCCTGCGTTATCGATATAATGCCTGTAGTTGCCCGTCTCGCTGACTGCAAACAATAGTTCAGGATCAACCGTAAAAGTGCTGATGATGGTTTTCAGAGCTGTTGACAGTGGTGCCGGACTGTCAACCCTCACTTCGTCTCGGACGTACTGGTTGCTCCTGGTGAGAATCAGCTCCTGCGTCCGCAAGGTTACCTGGTGCTTCAACCAACACTCGTCGCCTCGCGGGCAATAGTTTTCCTCCTCGAAATCGGGACACCGAAACAAATGCATAAACAAACACCTCCGGCCCCGTGGACACCACGCGTTTATTGCAAACGGACGGCACGTCCAGATCTCATATTCCGGGTCGTCGTAGTGGGGGGGCTTAAAGTGCCGGTACTTGCATTGGCCATTGTGGCATTTGCCCTCCAAGAAATATAGACACAATGGGGTGTTGTTATCGTTTGGTGTATGGGACAACAAGCAGTTTGGGTCATTGCATTTCCCATTCAAAAACAAAGAGCACACCCGCACATTGTCCTTGTCGTGAATGTGTTTGCAACGTGAACCTTTCTGACAGAATCCTGAAATGGGTAGAAAGATTCAAAAAAAAAGAATCCATCTAGTTAGTATGGAGAACACCAAGTGTTGAACAAAGAAATAAAGTGGAACGTACCGGTGGCAACAAACCCCCGACAGGGTTGGTTTCTACTGTTGCTCATTAGTCTGGGGCCATCCACGGCGGCTGCCGCACCATTGGGGGCGCCGCCTGCTGGCTTGAACACTCCCATATCGTTTCGCGTATAAAGGACTCCACACCAGGAGATCTGCGACGGGTTATTAAAGTTGGGCATATTCAAAGGAAGTAGCCTTTTGCCTCCTTTGGCCACGGCGTACTTTTCTCCGTTTATTCTCACCCTATCGCTCGCCCGGTTCGTGTTCCTGTATTTCGCAACAAGAGCCTTGACGCGGGCCATATGCGCCTGCTTCCTTTGCACGTCAATCTCAACGCCCCGCTGTACCTGTCTAAGCTTCAACTTTTCCTTGAGCTTGTCTGCTTCTTGCTGGTACACATCCAGCTTGTAGAGTGTCATGCCGTGCCTCGAAACGACGCTGATGTAGGAGGGGGAGGCGGGGTTAGTATCATCGCCGGTGCTGCTACTCAGATGTGGCAGCGGCCTGTTCACCACTAGCGTCAAGTTCTTAAACACTCGCGGCCGTCTTGGTAGTGTTTGTCTGAATCTGCGCCTCTTTACTCGAAACTGTGTCTTGGCGATGCCAGGTGGAGGAGCAATGGCCAGACCGCCCAGGCGGTCGATGATAGCCCTCTGTTCATCAATAGCCCTCTTCAACGATGCTATCTCTTTATACTTGAGTTTCAACTCGTTTGAGTCTTCCATGGGTGCTTGGTGGTGAGTTTGAGTTGATGATCTACAAATTCAAAATTTTTTTTTTTTGGTGGTGGTGCTTTGTTTGTTTTTGGACCTGGACAAAATCTTAGTCACCACCACCATCACCACCACCACCACCACCACCACCACCACCACCACCACCACCAGCATGTCGAAGAAATCATTCACAACGTCCCAGCTACTCGAGACAGAGAACACATCTCCTGATCCGCAAGATAGGAGGAGCAGGAAAAAGAACTTGACAAACTTGCAAGATATAGAAAGCGTGCTCAATGAACTAGAATCGAAAGAAGCCACTTCAGACCCCACCTCGCGTCGAGTTTGCAATTGTATGGCCAGAAGACACCCGTTGTTTGAAATTGCCCCAAACTGCCTCAACTGCGGCAAGATAATATGCACCAAGGAAGGACTTCAGCCATGCTCGTTCTGCGGCGCTGCCATTATACCCGCCAAAGACCGCGACGCCATTGTCAAGTTGCTTGAACATGAAAAGCACACGCTTGTGGCAGCCAAGAAAGAAGCAGCGCTGCCATCAGCTCAATCCAAACAAAAGAAAAAGATTGTGGTAAAGATGAATCCAGGTGAAAAGTTTTGGGAAGCCCAGGACCGGGCGTTCAAGCAGGCTGAAGAGCATTTGAAAAAGAAACAGGAGGCCAAGGCGACGGCAGAAGACATTGCCACGGCGGAACACATGGCAACTGCCTCGGAAACCATAAGCGATAAAGATTTGGACCAAGCCCAAACCCGGTTGGAAACCTTGCTCAACTTTCAAGCCACGGGAGCAGAAAGAACGAGAATCATTGACAATGCATCTGACTTTGAGATGCCGTCGCAGTCCATTTGGCTCACACCAGAGGAGCGGGCATTGAACTTGAAGAAGCAGCAGAGAATGGCGAGGGAAAGCGCCAAGGAGAAGGAGAGGTGGCAGCGCGGCGAACGCACGGTGGAGATGAGAATCGTAAACGGCAAGGCTACCATGGTTGAAAAGTATGTGACCGCTAAAGAAACATTGACGCAAGAGGAACAGGAGTGGGAGCAGTCAATAAGGGCAAAAAGGGCAGAAGCGTCAACCGGAACCAACGCCGCGTGGGACTACGAGCAAGACAAGCAGAAATGGGAGAAGCCAATCTATTTCACAACAACCAATGACCCACCACGTTCCGTGGGCGGCGCCCCGCAAACTGAACAGGAAAAGTCCCGCGTCCAGTTGGAAAACAATGACGCACCCGACTTGATCGCCAACTTGATCAACTAAGAATAAGTCTATCTACGCATCCTTCTCTTGAATGCACGTGTTCTCGGATCGTTGATCTTCAATCTCTTGAAATTTGCCGCCACCGGCTTTCTGGAACGCTTTACGGGGCTTTCTGGAGCAGGCACACCGACCACCTGGTCGTCATCCTCGTCGTCATCCGAATTCATGTACGTTTCTAAATCGTGCTTCTCCTTCTCTCCCATTTTTGCCAACTTCTCTCGCACATTGACGTTATCCAATGCCTCTGTCGACGCCTCGGGTCTTGGTGCCAATTTGCCTCTTCTGGTCTGGCGCTTCTGTGTCCGTTTCTTCTGGTACACTTTTGCTGGTGGTACTTGCCCAGTTGCGTCATGAACATCCCCCTTCTCCTTCTCCTTCTCATTCTCCTGCTCCTCATCATCCTCCTCCCCTGCTCCCTCTTTTCCTGCAAACTCATTCTCGAAAACGGCTTCTTTTGACACTGCAAGGGAAGCATGGTACACTTCGGCCAATTTCATACCTATTCGATGCGGCTTGAAAGGAGAGGGTGAGACCAGAAACCCAACCAGTGACTCCCTGTCGCCTCCGAATGTCGGCGTTTGCGGTGGGGCCCTTCGTAGGTAGCTAGGTGTTTCGGAAACGCCTTTGGTGGGCGTGAATGCAAACAGTCTCTTTGGTTTGGTGGGCGTTTGTAGTATCCTCTTTACCGGCGAGTCTGGTGGTGGCATGGACGTCACCACATTTGTCGAGCGGCTCTTTAATGGCGACGATTCGGGGGGCGTCATTCTCATATCAAACAATGAGAGTACCCTGCCATTGGCCTGCGGAGTGGGACCCAATTCTCCCTTTGGCGATTGCACAGCTTGTGTCGGTTGTTGTGGTTGTTGTGGTTGTTGTGGTTGTTGTGGTGGCGGTGGTAGTAATGGTTGTGGCTCCAGCCTCGGCTTCCCCAGTTTGATTGACCTATACAAGGTGTACAATTTGCCAACCTCCTGGTTCTCCTTCACATCCGATTTGCTCGGTATACGGCCATGCCTCTCTCTAAATGCATACTCCCAGTCCTTTATCTTCTGCTTCACATCAAGCAATTCCATCGTGTGTGATTGATGCCTGAGGAAAGATTTTTTTTTTTTTTTTGAGGGGACGCGTCTTTTATGTGTGTATACAATTTCTTCATCTACTTACAAGTTGGATGCAAACTCACGAGCTTGCTGGATCCATTGCTGGTTCAGGTGCCGCTCACTGATGGCAGACACCGCCGACTTTAAAGCACGCCTTTCGGTATCGGTGTTGAATTGCCTGCCGTTTTTGACGTACTCATTCATGAACGAAAACCCCTCGGGGTTGTCCCAGTAATGAATAAAGAAAAACCTTAGCGCCTCGGTGCTGTTGCTTTCAGACAAGTACACCAACACCAAGACGTAGTAGCGTACAGCTTCGGGCGCGCTGGGCACACTCTGGACAATCGCTTGCCACTGCCTCCAAAACCTGTCCCACCAACCGGTGTTGCCAAACGTGAGCATGAAATGCTCTCTCAACCAAAGCGGCAAACCGCCTTTTTCCTTATTGTTGTAGTGCTGCATTAGCATCTCAAACACATTCCTCCTGAGGCCATAGTCCTGGGTCTGTTTGGTGGATACCAATCCCGGCTTGTTTCCCTCGATGGTGTCCCAAAGTGCAGCCGAGTCCAAAGTGTTGTTGTCTCCATCCGCCGTCAACCTCCAGAGCAACGCTTGGAACTTGTCAATGGAAAAAAGATGCACGTCCTCGAACTTGGTGAGTGCGGGTAAAAGTCTCGACAACTTGTCCATGCGGTCTTGCGGGGTTTGTGCGACTGGCGAGTCAATCAAGAGTTCCATGTACTTGATAACGTCGTTGGCAATCTCCTCTTTCCAGTCCACGTCCAACAGCACAAGCTCCAACGAGGAATACTTGTCCAATATGATTTGCTCAACCTCGGCTTCTGTGATGGTGGTGCCACTGCTGCTGGTGCTGGTGCTGGTGCTGCCACCAGCACTGCCACTGCCACCAGCACCACTACCTAGCAAATGCAACGCCTTGTAAAAGTCAAACTTGGTATTGTACTCGCTCACAGAAGCACCGGTGAAACTAGCATCAAATTGCCTTTTGAAATCGCCAGCACTTTCCACAGACCCATTGGTGAGAAACTCGTCAAACACACTGTGCACGTTGCAGGCCCTCGCGACAGTATGAAACGACCTACGCAACCCAAAGAAAATGTTGTCGGCATCAACCTTGTTCAACGACGCAAGCGCCTTTCTGGGTTGAGCGCCCTCAGCCTCCTCAACATCCCTTGGATGCTCTGCATCTTCCATGTAGAGCCTTTCCAACTCCAACTCCTGCCTTCTCTCGGGCGTCATCATGTGGATAACCATATCATCCACACCGGTCTCACACATGACCCACGAGTTTGGACCAATGCCGTAGGTAGAGTGGGTTGCGGGCGGCCCCTGTCTCACCCTTTTCGCCAACCTCCTCCTCATTCTTGCACTAATACCGTTGGATACCATGCCCTCAATAGCAGGGTACATCCCGTGTGTGCGCTTGATGTAAAGCCTTAGTTCGGTGGCGGCCTTGAAAATGTGTCTTTCCGACTTGCCGGAGCAAATGATGACGTAGCGGGCAGACTGCTGCTCGGTACTGTGGGGGTGATCTGAAGGCAACTGCCCGAGGTCGAACAAGCGGATATCTTCCATGCCATAGTCCACGGCAACCGTGTTCAAGAATGTTTGCACCGACGCGGGCGCGTCTTGTGGGATATCTGGTAGAGTGATCTTGTTGATCTCCTCGGCGGGAGACGTATTCTCTTCTCGCAAATACCAGGGGACATTGGCGTCCTGTGATGCGACAGGCGCTCCATGGAAAAGTCGCAAGCTGGTCACAAAGACTTGGTTCCCCCTTGGCTTTAACTGTTCTGCTAGCACTCGACACGCGCGACTGCTTCCTCGACTAATCATGCTGTTGTTCTCTGGGTGTAGGTGTGGAAAATTCTCACTGATGCCAAAGAAGAAGAAGAAGAAAAAAAAAGAGACAAAAAAAAAAAAGGAGCTCATCGAATCACACCAGCCATGGCCAAACTAGTTCACAATGTGCAAAAGAAGCAGCACCGGGAGAGGTCGCAAGTGGCAGGCCGAGAGAGGTATGGGTTGTTGGAAAAGAAAAAGGACTACCGACTCAGAGCGGCCGACTACCACAAGAAGCAGGCAGCACTTAAAGCGTTGAAGGAAAAGGCCAAAGCACACAATCCCGACGAGTACTACCATGCAATGACCCGTCGTCGTACTGACGACAGAGGCGTGTTGATCACAGATAGAGACACCGAAGTGTTGACACCGGACCAGGTAAAGTTGTTGAAAACGCAGGACATGAACTATATACGCACCATGCGGTTAAACGAGTTGAAAAAGATTGAAAAGGCCAAGGACGGGAAGTTGTTTGACGCCTCAGGGAAGCATACTGTGTTTGTTGACTCGGTGCAAGAGCAGCTTAGCTTTAAACCAGAAGAGTATTTCAACACCGACGAGTCCTTGGTGGATAACCGCGAGAATAGACTCCGCATGGACCAATTGCACACAAACAAGGCGCTCATAAGCCAGGACGTGGATATAAACATAAAGGACAAGATTGACGAAAAGAAACTAAAACAGTACAAGTTGCTCCAAAGAAGACTAAAGAAAGAGCAAGACTTGAAACAGGTGGAGGCCGTCATGGCGCAAAACCTCGAAAAGATGAAAAAGGGCAATAAGAAAAAGATTGTTGACGCCGAGGGGAAGGCGCATTTCAAGTGGAAGAACCAAAGAAAGAGGTAGTGTGGGTGGAGAGCAGGGGCAAAAGTTAAGTTTTATTCCTCGCTATTTAGACTTCTATTCATATACTGAATGAACATGGGCACAATACGGTCCGGCTCAATGGCCCTCATTCGGTTGAGACCAATGTATGTTCTTCTGATTCTTTGCAACTGGCCAATGGTCACCGATTCTGTAGGTATAGACACCACCAAGCCTTTATCTATAATCACGTCACCGCCACGCGTGAGCTGCTGCTGCTGCAAAATCTTGGACACAACCTCTTGCGTCCTCCTGTCCAACTCTTGCAAGAACGAGTTGCCCGAGGTCGCCTTGGTGACTGTGGACGCATTTGGCGGCGGCGCCTTCTTCAAAGCGAGGGCGTCCCAGATCTCGTCAAAGGGGAGCGTCTCGGGCGAGTCTTGCGAGAGAATGTCGAACAAGGGCGAGTCCCATCTGGTGGCCGCACTGGGCTCCTCGTACCGCATTTCCAATTGCTTCATCAACGCCTCATCCCACTTGTCGGCGTCGTTTCTGGTCTTGTTCCATTCTATGCACTGCGACATTGGGGCAATAACGTGGACGACGCAGTGGGGGGTCACCAAGTTCTTGGCTTCGCAGTACAACTGGTATCTAAACCCCTTGATATACCCCATGGTGTCCAACACCACTATAGTGTTTCTCGAAATGTCTCTCTTTACAGCAGACATTTGAGCACCCCGGGCCGCCTTTTCTTGATTCGAGTCCTTGTAGGCTGAATGGTCTATACCGAGTGTCTCGTCGGAGTGGTACGCCACCGTCAAGTTGCTTCCGGGCTGCGAGTTTGCTTTTGCCGCCTCGATCTTCTCTTCAAGCTTACTCTGCAACAACTTTGCCCACCTCGTCTTTCCCGAGGATGGGAACCCTGTAAATATAACTAACGGCATTGATGTGGTGGAGGTGATGAGCTTGGGGGGTTTTCCACAAATTTGCCTTGAAAAGTTGGCAAAAAAAAACAAAAAAAAGAAGTAAAACAGGTCTAGTTAGAGACCCTACACCCCATATGAGTAAGCTGCTGTTTGTGCCACGGGCCGTGTTTCCACATTATAATGTCCCGCTATCCAACTTCAAGGGCCACCACCAGAAAGCGCTTACAAAGTTTGGCCATCTCGCACCGCAAATAGATCTCATTCTCGAGGTTCGTGATTGCCGAGCACCCATCTCCACCACCAACGTTCTTTTTGACAAGGTCTTGGCCGGACGGAAGAAACTCATCTTGTACAGTAAGAAGGATCTATCAATACTCAAAACAGAACTACTTGACAAATGGCACCGATCCAAAAACGAAGACTACATGTTTATAGACTGCCGGAGCGAAAGGGACTCGTCAAAGATCATCCGGGCCATAAAGAACATGCACAACGAGATGGACCCGCCGCCTCCCTTGGGGTTGCGGTTGATGATTATAGGCATGCCCAATGTTGGAAAGTCCACCCTCACAAACACGTTGCGCCTAGTGGGAATGGGGGGCAAGGATGCGGGCACAATCTCCACCAAGGTGAGGAAGGTGGCCCGGACCGGTGGCCAGCCCGGGGTGACTCGATCAACGAGTGAGATCATCAGACTATCGCGTGAGCCCGAAATAATGATGCACGACACCCCGGGTGTTTTCCTCCCCACCGCCAAGGACTGCGAAACAATGTGCTCGCTCGGGTTGGTGGGGTGTCTCCATGATTCGTTTATTGACCCGGTGATTCTTGCCGACTACTTGTTGTTTGTGTTGAACTTGCAGTCCCCAACCGGAAAGCTATACCGCGAGTACCTTGACCACCCGACAAACGACGTCTACGAGTTGTTGGAAAGCATCGCCAGAAAAAGAAACACCCTCAAAGAGGACGGGTCGTTTGATGAAGAAGGCACCGCCCAGCACTGGGTCAACTTGTGGAAACAGGGAAAGTCGAAAAAGTACCGCGGGTTGTTTGACCTTGCAGCAATCAAGGAATCAGACCCGCAGCAGATCAAGGCAATTATGAACGACGAGAGACAGCGCGTGGGGTTGTCTGCGGTGCACCAAAGAATCACCGATAGTTTGGGAAAGGATGGCACCGGGAGTGAAAAACATAGAAAGAGAACAGCAAAGGACCGCGAATCGGACGTTAGGAATAGATTATTTAGGCTCTAGCCAGGCTCTAGCCGGCCAAGATATCTTCAATGTCAAAGTACTCGCCGAATTTCTCGTTGTGGGCTCCCAGCGATCCCCTGCCGTACAAGTCGGGCTGCAGCGACCGCTTCCTCTCTTCTGGTTTTGCCAGGAGCTTGTACTCGACCCCCAAGTGGCCAATCAACCTGGCAGCAGCAGCACCATCAGCACCATCAGCACCATCAGCACCGCCAGCACCACCAGTGTATATATATCTGTCACCACCATTGAATATACCCCCCAAATTGAGCAACGTGGCGGGCTCGTTGACCGACAAGTATTTCTCTACAAACTCGTCCTCCTGGAGAAAATCCTCCAACGAATCCTTGTCGAGCGCCTGGAGCAAGATCTTCTCGAGGTAGTAGTTGAACCGTTTGGCTGCCGGGTCGGACGCCAACAAAATATCATCGAGCTTGGTATTCTCGTTGGCTGGGGGCGCGATAACCTCGGACGCAATTTGCCCAACCCTAATGTTATCGAGCGTGTTGGCCTCGGTTCGATCGTGGCGGAGCTTTTTGCCCACGACAAACTGCTCCATAAGGCTATCGGTGGTTTCTTGTTTGCTTTCCAAAGTGGGGAACCTGCCAATCTTTTCGTCCTCCTTGAGCGCTAGTCTCACAAGCGCCAAAACGTACCCGGTCCCGTCGCCAAGCACAACAGTTTGCGGGTAGCCCGCACAAATCTGGACCTCGTCGCCCTCTCGTTGGACGTACCGCACCAACGCAATGCTCTTCATATCCAACAACGCCTTGACCATCGAGCTGAACGCGCTTTTGTTGCCTCGAGAATCTTTTGCATGGGGAATGACATACTGCGGCTCTTCGGTCAAGTATGCGAGGGGAAGCTTTTCTTGCTTTATAACCCCTAGAATGTCGAGCCCCGAGTGTGTGGCTAGCGTTGCAACCGCCTCTAGTTCAGGCACAAGAGCCAACACGTCTCGAGCCGAGTACTTGAACCCTGGCGTGCAATCGGTTTTGGAAATCGCCGTCCGCTTAAAGTCGGAATCTGATACATTTGCAAATGCATCATCATCATCATCATCGTCGGCTCCTTTTCTTTTTCCTTCTGCACCTTCACCTTCTTCATTGGCCGACTTTACATAATACTCAGTGGACCGTTCAACTTTGAATGCCTTGCCCTTAGCGTCCACAAAGTATTCATGGCCGTGTGTTTGGTGGTTCTGGATTCTGATTGCTGGGTACACTTGCACCTTCAATTTGACGCCGCCAAATGAGAGATTGCCATCACAAACGCACCTCGGCCCCACCAACTTGAATGACGGGCCGCGATTGACCAATTCCTCAAAGGTACAGAGCTTGCTGTTTGGAAAGGCGCTTGCTATCTCCCTCGCACTGGTACCAGCCGGGCCCTCGATGTCACCAAACGACACCAAATTGACTTGAATCCCGCACCTCTCAACCATATCGACATAACTGGACAAGTTTGCATCATCGGTGAGCGGGACCCAGCCACTGCTCAATACGTAGACATTGCGGGAAAACTTTAAATGGATCTTATCCTTGAATTGATCAAGGGAACGCGTCAAACCCTCGAGTGGACTCTTGTTAGTAGTGGCGTCTTGGCGGTGGCGGTGGAAGTTAAGCGCCTCCTGGTAGTAATCGCGTAGGGTGGACAACGATAACGGGGCATCAATAAAGAGCATCTTCACCAAACTCGACGAAAAAAGGGCCAAAGCGTAGCGGTCCAGCTTTCTGTTCTTGAGCACTTGCTTGTTAAAGTACGTGAACGTCCATCGCGCCGCCCGCTCAAAATTGGACTTTGTGTGGCCCGCAGACACCTGGCCCATAGACGTATCGAGGGCAATGATGGTGAATTCCTTGTTTGACATTTGAAAAGTGTGGCTATCGAGTCAATTGGGGGGCGGGGGGCGGGTTGTTACAACGGTGTGCAAGTGTGTTGTGGTTGGCCCCCAGTAGTTCACCCTGTGTGTTTTGTATTTCTCCTTATACAGGATTTATTTGTGCGGCTCACGAAAACACTACAGGTTCGCTTAAAGTTGACTCCCAGCCTTAATACAGGCGATTCTTCGTTGATGACAGTCGAAGTTTAGCTATGAGATTTTTAGTTCTCTGAAATGGAATGTGTCCATAGTATAGAGCCAACGAGTGGGTGTGTCGTTATTGCCAGGGACTTACCACGGAGGAATTTGGAACAATACAAACGTCTCGTTTTTAGAGAAGACGCAATGAGTGCGCCTTATAACAACCACCAGCAGAGTTCTGGTTCACTCGAAAAACAAGCAGCTGGTGCAAGTGTTGTCAATGCCCAACCAGAGTCAAATGCACCGCTCCTACCGCCTGACAGGACCCGCCTGTCGATACCAATACACCAACTGCAGCTGCTACAGCTACAAGAACAACTGCAAGAGCAACATCAACAGCAACAGCAGCTACAACAACAACATCACCGTTTCGAGACAGGTCAAAGAGAGAACATAGTAGGTAGTCAACAAGTGACAATGGGCTACCAAGGTCAGCTGGTAGACTTTAGCAACGCCAATCAATTCGGCTTGCCCCTACAGCAGACATTACCCCCACTCCCTCCTCAACTCCAGTCGTACGGATTGTCAATGATGGGCCTCACACTACTGCAACAGCCACCATTCAATGGACAAGCGCCGGTGCGCATTTTTCATCCCGCTGCGGCCGACGTTTCACTCAATGCACCGTACCCTCGGCCGGAAGATGGTTTTCCATTTGCTGGGCAGCACCCGCATCTGCACCCGCACCTGCACCTGCACCCGCATCTGCACCCGCATCTGCACCTACAGCAGCACCTACAGCAGCAGCAACTGCCAATGCGAATCCAGGAGGCAGCATTTTTTGCGCCAAGCATCTTGGTTAAAGGTGATCAAAAAATGTTGTACCCTAGTGTACATCAATACGCACAGGTACCCCCGCCTCAAACCCAAAATGCCTTGATTTACGACGAGCTGCTGCTGCGCTCGAGTTTATCTGATTTGGGTGTCCAGGAAACGTTCAAGCCGATACGCACAAAAGAGAACCAGAACCCACGTATAAAGGAGCTTAAAAGTGGCGACACCAAAAAGGCAAAAAACCGGGTGCTAGACGCCAAGGACTGGTCGGTGGCAGAGTTGAGGCGGTGTTTCGAGGCGGATTTAGGGCTCAAAAAACCTGTGGACAAGACACAATTATACGAGCAGAAAATCAAGTCTGACTTTGAAAACGAAATGTTTGGGTACTTTGTACACGTCGTGTCAAGGCTACCCGACTCACTCCTGGCAACCAACACCTTTGCCGAGATTGTTCCTGAAGTTGCGCTATACGACGAGACAAACATGGTGCTAGAAACAATATTCTGCTTGAGCTCACTCGGGTTGAGCCGTTTACACCCGGCAAAAGTCGACAGCTCATTGCCCTTGAGGTACTACCAGCTGGCATTGGGCGCTATCAGGCACAATTTGCAAATCAACACCAGCGACGCCGTTGTTTTGCGATGCGTGGTCGCTGCCGCGTTGCTTTGCATCTACGATTATTCTTTCGCGGCTTCCCCCACCAGCTTTAGTAAGGACGCGGAGGTTATTTTAAGCACAATAGCCGAGTCCCAACCAAACGCCTTGTGCTCGTCACCGGTGCTTGCCACATGCTTCTGGGTCATTGCTGCTTCGGCGCTTGCACACTCCATCAGCGGCCGGTCATCAGCGTTTGATTTACGGCGTTTGGACCCAGAATATTTCAGCGTCTTTGACGAAACACCCGGCCCAGACCTGTATGCAAAGGACGTCTTCTGGTGGTTCCACCGCCTGCTTTTGATATGTTGGGATATTTGGAATTTTGCCAGCAGTGAGGACGTGCCAACAAAAAAAGCGACCGAGGACGTGGACGAGGACGAAGGCGAACAGGCTTTCCGCCATTGGCAAAAGTTGAAAGAGGCAGCGTTCCAGTTCAAGGGCATGCTTCCGCTCTCGCTTGAGCCCACAGTTTATTACAACAACGGCGAGTTCCCCATTGTGTACTACAAGGACAACATATCCGCCATGATTGGATTGAGCGAAAGGTTGTCCATGCTCGTGCTCTATGAGGCGCTATGCTCGAAATGCACTTTGTGCCCCCTGATGGACCAAGAGCTCGCAAAGTTTCCGTCAGACTTTGCCCGCAATATGGCCCGTGACATCATTGGCATAAGCAATACATACGATTCAAACTTTGTTATATTGACCTTGCATCTTCACTCGATCAAATACGCGTCAAGATACTTTCATGACTCACCGCCAGCGATGAAGCAGATTGAAAACTTGGTTGAACAGATTGTTTCGCTTTGTAAAATAAGTTTATAGAAAAGAAAGAAAATAAAAAGTCAGAATCTATTCGACGCTGACATCCCCTTTTTATTCCAAAGCTGACATCCATCTATTCCAAGCTGACATTCCACGATCTAATTGTGGCATCCAACCCAGAACTCACAAATTTCCCCCCCTGGCCGCTCTCCCAAGAGATCCAGTCCAAGCTGGAAACGCCAGACGCATGTGCAAGGGGGTACTTGAGCACTTTGGATGGCCTGTCGACCGAGTAGAGAAAGAACCCGCTGTCGAGACCACCGCTGAGCAAGAACTTGGAGTCGGGCGTCCATTTGGCATCAAAGACTTTGCTTGTGTGGAACGCCCACCGGGTAGTGACGACACTTCCGTCTGCCGACTTGAAAAGGGTGTACTTCCCTGCAGAGTCGGCCACGGCAAAGTGTTCGCCATTGGGCGACACTCTAATCAACGTCGGTGGCGCACGCATTGGCAAAGACGATTTAGACGTCTTGCTGATGTTGCTGCCGCTGACTTCAAACTCTTCAACGGTGTTTTTGTTGGTGTTGGTCACCAAAACGCGCGAGTCGTTGAGCGGCGCAACCGACGTCGAGCTAAAGTCAAACTTTTGGCCAGCAATGAGGTCTAAGGTTTCAGAGTACACCTGCAACTCGGACTCAAACAAGACAAGTATGCTGCTGCTGCTGCTGCCAAACTGGCTCAACTGCTTGGGCTGCGAGGGCAACTTGACCGACTTGACCACTTGGCCGCCTCTCCAACTCTTTAACAAGTCGTCCCAGCCAATAGTGATTGTGTCGTCACCAACTTTTAAAATATCGACAACATAGTTTGCGTGTCCCCCCTCTTTGCCCGATCCCGATCCCGATCCTCCGATCCTGATCCCGATCCCTGCAATGTTGGATGCGCGTTCAACAAGCCCGCGGAAACCTCCCGTTCGTAGAGCTTGCCATCTGAGCCACCACTAAGCAACACGTCATGGAAATCAATTTTGGTGATTGGAGACTGGTGGCCGGCAATTGTGGCAACCCGTTCCCCGTCGTAGCTGAAATAGTTCAAGTCGCCATTGAACGACAACGACACAATGAAGTCCCTGGTCAATGCCAACCCCACCTGGTGACCACCGACCGATGGAGTTTCAAACACCTTAATCTGCTGTTCTTCCTCGCCTTCGGCACTCCACCGTTTTAAAGTATTGTCCGCCGAAGCCGTGACAAAGCTTTTGCTATCGGGCAACCAACCAGCGGCAAAAATGCCCCCCTCGTGCGCCCCGCCAATCTTCTTTATAGGCTCGCCGGTTTTCCCGTCATACAAGCAAATCAGTCTGTCTGAGCCAACAGAGACAATGAGACTGCCGTCGGGGCTAAACTTGACGTCTCTAACCACGTTGGTGTGGCCGTTTCTCAAACTCTTGTCGAACTTGAAGGGAGGGCCGGTGAAAAACACCAATGCGTGATCGTCGCCAACCGTGGCGGCGCGGTATGGTCTTTGCGACTTTATGTCGACGGCATTGATCGCGGCGCTGTGGCCCTGAATGTCGCCGATCGAGTTGCCCGAATCCCACGAGAATGCGTGTCCAAACTTCTCTTTACCCTGGCCCACGGCAATTATACGCTGGCTGTCGGCGTCCCATGCAATCGATCTAATGGGACCTGACATGACCTGGAATTCCGACTTGATGGTTGGTTGCTCAAAACTCGCCGGCCCGTCCTTCTTTGGCGCCGCGTCCCAGATCTTGATCTGGCCCGATTCGTCGCCCGAGGCGATGTAGAACCCACTGGGCGAAAATCTCACAGCGGAGGTTGGAAAGATGTGCTTTGAAAAGACAACCACTGGTGTGTGGGCACTGGGGTCTGCTGGCCGCACAATGACCGATTTCCCATTGACATAAGCCAATCGGTCATTTACCGGGTCATAGGCAAGGTGGGTAGCTTTTCCTCGAACGGTGCTTGGATGCGGGACAGCTATAGATGTTGGCGTGATAGGCATTGTGTCTGTTGGATGGTGGATGGTGGATGGTGGATGGTGGATGGTGGATGGTGGATGCTTTCCTACTGGTGGGTGTTCGTTGTGTGTTGTGTGTGTGTGTGGCACAGCCAAAAG
>JAJMCF010001764.1:4734-17567 GCA_030585045.1 Zhuliangozyma parablackwelliae | reverse complement strand
CCCCCCCCCCCCCACTTTTACCAGCTTGTACATACACATATAAATGTAACCACGGTTCAATCCACATCGACGTAGAGGTGCAAAAGATTCTCAACAATGTCTTGTAGATCGTTCATGGTGATCTTCTTGCCCTGCTTGTTGTTGAACCCGTAGTTGTGCTTGCGGAGGGCGAATAGTGCCGATTTGTGTGTCATTTGGTGGATCTCTTTGATTGTGAGCTTGTCGTTGAGGGAAGAGCCTTTTGTGGACAACCCTCGTATCCTGAAGCCAGATAGTATTAGTTTGTTGACTGCGGCGCTGATTTGGTCCTGCGATAGCACGGTCGAGGGAGCTGGTGGGGTGGTAGTAGAAGAGGCGGGAGTGGTGACAATAGACGCGGGTGTGCTGTTGGTGCTAGCAGAAGCAGCGGTGACAACGAATGGATTCAGTCGCTTTCTCTCGAGAACCCTGTCAAACACCACGGTCGAAGACGTCCTTGTTAGTACCGGTGGCAATGTGCCAAAGGAGACAAAGGCGTTGTTTTCCACCGCAGGAGCCGCTTTGATCTTGTTCAAACTGGCAAAGCTTATCACCACAGCCTTGATAGTCTGGCTGTGGAAAAACAACAAGTACGTGTCTTGGTTTGCCTTTGCCAATAACCCCAACTCGGCCGACACCCCCGCTTCCAAGTGTCTTTGGAAGTATGCCTCGGTCTTGTCGCTGTTTGAATACACAGTGACTGGCAGGCAGTATAGTAGGTAGATGGGCAAACACGTCTTGATGTAGATCAGCACCAGCTGGCAGAAAGAGCCGGTGATCTTCGGTAGCTCGTTTGCAATCACAGAATTGTCGGTCCATAGCTGAACATCCTGATACACATCAGCACCGTCGGCTATGCTCAAAGTGGCGAAATGGTTCTCTTTGGCCCTGCCCTCAGCCATGTCACAACCCTCGTCACTGTGGCTAAACCGAGAGTAGGATGAAAAAACAAAGAAACAAAAAAAACCCAGCTGGCAAAATTTCTGTCTCTCTCTGTCTCTCTCACCCTTCTCGCCTCCTTCGCACTTTCCTTTCTTCCCTTGTTTCGCCTCACCATCACCAACACCCACATCCCACATCCAACACCCAACACCCAACACCCCCACACAACCACCACCAGTACATTCACCGATAACGGGATAAGCTAGCGAGAGGCTTTTTATCGAAACGAGCTCAACAGAACAAATAGTTGCACACCATGAGCAGCAGACCAAGAGTTTATTCCGTGTCGAGAGTGTACGCGGACGTCAACAGCAACAAGCCGTCTGAATACTGGGACTACGAGAACCACAAGATCCAGTGGGGAGACATCAAGAACTACGAGATTGTGAGCAAGATAGGACGCGGCAAGTATTCTGAAGTGTTTCAGGGTATAAATGTGCTAAACGATGAGCCGTGCGTGATCAAGGTGTTGAAGCCAGTCAAGTTGAAGAAGATCTACCGTGAAGTCAAGATCTTGCAGAACCTTACGGGGGGACCCAACATCATTGGCCTCTTGGATATTGTTCGGGATGAGCAGTCCAAGATCCCGGCGTTGATCTTTGAGCGGGTGAACAATGTTGACTTTCGAGTGTTGTACCCCAAGTTCACCATCAAGGACATACAGTACTACTTCACCCAGTTGTTGGTTGCGTTGGACTACTCACACTCCATGGGCATTGTGCATAGAGACGTGAAGCCGCAGAATATCATGATTGATCCCATGAGCAAGAAGTTGAGGTTGATTGACTGGGGGTTGGCCGAGTTTTACCACGCCGGGATGGACTACAATGTCCGGGTCGCGTCGCGGTACCACAAGGGCCCTGAGTTGTTGATAAACCTACAGCAATACGACTACTCGCTTGACTTGTGGTCTGTGGGGTGCATGCTTGGGGCGATTATTTTCAAGAAGGAGCCGTTGTTCCGGGGCGATTCCAACAACGACCAGTTGGTGCAGATTGCCAAGGTGTTGGGCACAGAAGGATTGATGAAGTACGTGAACAAGTATGGGTTGAAGTTGAGTCTGGACTACGATGACATTTTGGGCAACTATTCGAGAAAGCCGTGGAAGACGTTTATCAACAACGACAACAAACATTTGATAAGCGGCGAGGTGATAGATTTGATTGACAAGTTGTTGACTTTTGACCACCAGTTGAGACCCACGGCCAAGGAAGCTATGGAACACCCCTTTTTTAGGATTTGATACATGTATGATGTTGACTCTTGGACCTCTTGTTTTATAAGCTTTGGCTTGTTTTGTTGTAGCAGAGCAGTAGCATATAAGATCACAGAGCAGTAGTTTATAAATATCAACTATTTTTATCGTACATATACCAGATACATACACGCTTACAACTCGCCGTTGTTTCTTGAAAAGAGGGGGAGTGGGTGCTCGGGTGGAGCAATATAACTGTTTTGTTGGTCGGCAACCATGATCCAAGCTTGGTACCAAGCAATGCCACAGTGGATGACGCCAATGATACCGCCGGCTTGGATGACCTTGGTGTTGACGGCCAAGAAGCCGCTGGTCAACACGATAATGGTCAAGTCCAAGGTGCCAAGGGTCAACGAAAACTCCCACGACGTCTTTAACGAAAGGGAAAACATCATGGTGGTAAAGATGATCCATCCAGTGGCTAGCAACCCAATGGCATGGTAAAACTGCGTAATGTCGTCACCATATGCCGCCTGGATGCCAAACCCGGGAATGAAGATACTCCCAAAAGATAACCAAAAGGAACCGTAACTGATCAACGCGGTGCAGGCAAGGGTGTTGCCGTCAAAGAACGCCCATACCCCAGAAAGAAACTGAAGCAATCCGCCACAAAAGACAAACATCCCCACGGCCACGTTGGTCACGGTGATACCCTTGACCCCGGCAAAGTATAAGCCCAAGATCAAGATGTTGAACCCGGTTGAGAACAACCCCAACGGGATGGCATTGCCAAACTTTCTCTGGCCAGGGACGTGGTTGTATGCCAACAACGACTGCATCAATTCGTGCCTATAGTACTTTCTGTTGGCAAGGACAACAAACTCGTTGCCGTCACCGGTGATCCGAATGCTGTGGGTGGTTGTGTGCTGGAGGTTGGCTGCATCGCCAGGGAAAACGTCGTTGCTGTTTGTGGGAGACGACTGAATGGAGGCGAGTTCTTGGACGGCATAGTCCTTCATGTTGGCTGACTCAATGGAAGACATGGTGGTGGAATGGTGCTTGGCGGGGAATAATGAGAAAGGTTGGCGATTTTGGCTGGCCTTTATATATCACTCCCCCAGCCTCGGGGACGTACTGTTTTGGAAATCCGCAGTTTGGGGCTTGTTTAGCCTGGCGACTCGAGGCTTTTTGCCAATGAGATGATGCACAATACAGCCGAAAGATCTGTGGGGGGAGGTCAAAAAAAAAAAGAACCTTTCCGCTTATTGTTTCAAAAGTGCGGAAAACAAAAAACCTGTTTGGTTTCCCCACCTGCTTTACTCTTGCATGGTGGATGTATAAAGTCGTTGTAGCTGTTGCGGTGCACGTCTGGGGCGGGATATCTTCCGGGGTTGTGACTTGCAATCGCCAGAGACAGTCCACGACTTGCTTCCCCACCCCCCAACCCTGTGCATGGTATGGTGTTTGGCAAAGATCCATCTCCAAACGGTTCAAATGTGCCCTCCCGCCTGCGAGATGAACTTGGATATCCGCGAGACGACCCCGCCTGGATTTACTGCAAAAGAAAATTTTTCCTCGTCGTAAAAGCACAATCGAAAATGCGGACTTGGAGGAGCTCCGCGGTCTCCCTCTCGGCCGCCTCCGCTTCCCCCCTAGTCCCCAGGAGGAGACGAAAGAGAGTCACAAAAAGGAGGGAGGCGTGTTGAGCAGGACTCAATGGGCCAGTGGCAACCGCGGTGTAGGGCTACTAAAATCATTTAGAGGCCGGGACACAAACCTCACCCCCTTTTTGGTCTCGACCAGCGGATATGTAGTTTGGCTGAGAAAAGCAGTGGCTTCAAATGCCCCCTTCCTCCCCCCCTCCCCCCCTCTTACCCACTGAATCATGGGACAAGAATCCGGGGGGGGGGGGACCCAGCCACCATGTTCTTTATACACTCCACCTACCCCACGCATGGAAATGCTCCATCTTTTGTCTTTTTCCTGACCAATGTCGTTTCTTTCTGTGACTCGTTGTCTGTTCACTTTTTCCGTCGTCACTTGCTCGTGCGACATTCTGTGATCCATTTTCCTTTTTTTCTTTCTTTGTGTGTGTGCGTGTGTTGCCTCCTTCTCTTCTCTTCTCCCATCTCCACCCATCTCCACACTCTGCCGCGAATCATGTCTACCGAAGAGCCGTTAACGTCGAATGTGAGGCCACCCACGGATGCATTGTTGACAATTCGAATAATCAAGTCGTTTCCATATAGAAATGTGAAAAACTACATTGTCAAAGACATTGACTTGAAAGCAACCACCCCGAAGCAATTGCTAGACAATGTTGTCCACATCATCAACACCACGGGCGGGCTTCGGCCATATAGGAGCGTCGAGTACAATGCATTGAAGATCTACACAAAAGCACACGGCTCCAAGTCGATGAACTTGGTGATCAATTTCGAGAATGACGAGGAATGGGTGTTGGTGGGCAAAAACACCAGCGGTGATGAAACGAGCTTGTGGGATTTGGGAATTGAGAACGAAACGGAGTTGAGTTTGTTTAATTGGGACGACTACGTTGCGTACAAGGCTAACCCGGAGGAGAAGTGGTGACGCGACAGGTGTGGTGGGGCCACAGGCAGGGTGCCCAAAAATAATCACAAGAGTGACGAATGGCAGACATGTACATGTCATGTACATGTCTGCCCTCCGGCTGGGATACGTTTGCTGACGTTTAAGTGACAAGTTGCGGGGGTGCTTGCATTGCACCAGAAAGGAATCAGCTTGGAAATACCAGCCAGTAACAAATCAGCCAGAGTAGACTCGGCCAAAACACAGAACAGAACCAGCCGGGAAAAGCCTGGAGGAAATCAAAACTCAACAAGGGGTTTCTGGTCGAGTATATATCAAATACAATGGGTTCTAGTTCTAGTTCCTCTCTTGTTTCGCGGCACTGCTCACGTGACCACCAAGACGGGTGTGGTGTACTCCTTTTTTTTTTTCGGCCAATAGCAGCAAAGGCTTTTATAACCTGACCATAGGTTCTTTGTTTAAAAGACAAAAAAAACAACCGCAACCTGTATACAAGTCACCACCAGTAATTTTTCATCCAATGCAAAGGATAGAGAGAGAGAGAGAGAGAGGAAAAAAAAAAGAGGGCATTTGGCTTTGCTTGAAGGGCTTCAACAACAAAACAACCACAACAGCCGTCGAGTTTTAGTGATTCACAATGTTCAGAACCGCATTTAAATCATTCAACCAGCCAATGGTCCAGAAGATCGTTGCTGGTGGGGTTGGTGTCTCTGGGTTGACTGCATCTTATATGTTGTACCAAGACTCCATGACTGCCAGCGCCATGACTGCGGCCGAGCACGGATTGCATCCTCCAGCCTTTGACTGGCCCCAAAACGGCATGTTTGAGACGTTTGACCATGCCTCCATCAGAAGAGGATTCCAGGTTTACAGGGAAGTTTGCGCCGCCTGCCACTCGTTGGACAGAATCGCCTGGAGAAACCTTGTTGGTGTGTCTCACGGCACCACAGAGGTCAAGGCCATGGCCGAGGAGTTGGAATACGACGACGAACCGGATGACGAAGGTAAGCCCAAGAAGAGGCCAGGTAAGTTGGCCGACTACCTCCCAGCACCTTATGAAAACGAACAAGCTGCCAGAGCAGCCAACCAGGGTGCCTTGCCACCAGACTTGTCATTGATTGTCAAGGCCAGACACGGTGGCAGCGACTACATCTTTTCGTTGTTGACTGGCTACCCCGACGACCCACCAGCCGGCGTGGTGTTACCCGACGGTTCCAACTACAACCCATACTTCCCCGGCGGTGCCATTGCCATGGGCAGAGTGTTGTTTGACGAGTTGGTGGAATACGAAGACGGCACTCCCGCCACCACATCACAAATGGCCAAGGACGTTACCGAGTTTTTGAACTGGGCCTCCGAGCCAGAGCACGACGACAGAAAGAAGTGGGGGGTGAAGGCCATCATTGTGCTTTCTTCCTTGTACTTGGTTTCCCTCTGGATCAAGAGGTTCAAATGGGCTGGTATCAAGGCTAGAAAGTTCAGATTCGACCCACCAAAGAAGCAATAGATGAATAGGAGAGCGCATTGAAACAGGCAAAAGAACTTTTGTTACAATATTATGCAAACAATGTAAGCAAACAAGTAGTAGGCATCCATGGAAGAGACCAGCTCTTCTCCTCTGTGGTTGTGAAAGCAGGGGTGTGAGCAGAGTTGTGCAGACAGGGTAGGTCAAGCAGGTTTGCGCATGCCAAGAGCGATGGAGCGATGGTCCAAACATCCCTGGCCTCCTTCACTGTCAGAGCTCAAACAACATTTACACGCAACCTTTGAACCACTTCCGTAACTCGAGGGCTTGGCCCACCCAAGGTTCCCCCTGTCCAGGTTGCTTGAGGTGCGGCTCGAGGTTTCACCGAGAGCACACCCACACGACCATACTAAAACTCAGATGCCGTGTGATCCATTTAGTCTTTTTTTTTTTTCTTCCTTTCCCTTGCTCTCCTCTCGCCAGTTTCGCCGAAATTTCTCCAGCACTAAAAGTTTTCTCCGTACACAAGCTATTCTTCTTCTTCTTCTTCTTCTTCTCCCCTTTGGAACACCCAACATGACCACACCAGGTAGCAGCAAGAAAGACATTCTACAACAGAATGTCAACACGTCGCAATCATCGCTAGCGTCCTCGGCGTCCTCCAAGGCGCTCTTGCAGAGCACAAACAACCACACACACGATGCTGCAGGGCAAATCTCAGATTCCGAGGCCAAGCCGTCGAGAATGGTGATCGTCTTGACGTTGGTGTCGTCCATCTCGGGTTTTATGTTTGGTTACGACACGGGATACATCTCCTCCGCCTTGGTGCAGATCGGCACCGACTTGTCAAACAAGTACTTGACGTCGGGCGAGAAGGAATTCATCACGTCGGCCACCTCGCTCGGCGCGCTTTTGGGCGCTGTTGTGGGTGGTGTGTTGGCCAACTTGATTGGCCGGAAAAAGGTGTTGCTTGGGTCAAACATCGTGTTTGTTGTTGGGACCATTATCCAGTTGGTCTCGCGCACAGTGTGGACCATGATTGCCGGAAGATTTGTGTTGGGGTGGGGCGTTGGGATTGCGCTGTTGATTGCGCCGTTGATGCTTTCTGAGTTGGCGCCAGCCAAGTACCGGGGAAGAATCATCGTCACCAACGTCATGTTCATCACCGGCGGGCAGTTGGTGGCATACTTGATCAACTGGGGGTTGACGAGAGTGGCCCACGGGTGGAGAATTTCTGTTGGGTTGTGCATGGTTCCCCCCGTGTTGCAGTTTGTGTTGTTTTGGTTCTTGCCCGATACCCCGCGGTACTACGTCATGAATGGCGACTTGGAACAAGCGCGGAAAGTCATTAGACAGGTGCACAACAACCCTTCAGACGCGTTTGTGGAAGCCACCATTGACGAAATGATCAGCTCCAACTCTACTGTGCCCGGGTCGGGTCCCTTGCAGAAAGCATGGGAGTCGATCAAGATCATCCACACCACCCCGGGGAACTTTAGAGCGTTGATTCTTGCGTGCGGATTGCAGGGTATCCAGCAATTCACCGGGTTCAACTCGTTGATGTACTTTAGTGCTACGATTTTTGAAACGATTGGTTTCCACAACGCCACAGCCGTGTCGATCATTGTTGCCGCCACCAACTTTGTCTTTACCGGCGTGGCCATCTGCATAATCGACAAGGTTGGGAGAAGAAGGATATTGTTGGTGGGTATGCCCTGCATGTGTATTTCGCTCATTGTCTGCGCCGTTGCGTTCCACTATTTGAACATTGACTTTTCGAGCGGCGTTGGAACTATTGCCGCTAGGGGAATCACCGGCTGGGGCATTGTTGTGATTGTGGGTATGATTATGTTTGTTGCGTCGTATGCCATCGGTATCGGCAACGCCGCCTGGGTGGGCGTCGAGTTGTTCTCGGACGTCAATGTGCGGTCTATTGGTGCCATGTATGCTGCCTCGACAAACTGGGCCGGGTCAATGGTTATTGCTTCTACGTTTTTGACAATGTTGGAGAATATCACCCCAACCGGCACGTTCTCGTTGTTTGCCGGCTTGTGTGCTGTATCGTTCTTGTTTGTGTTTTTCTTGTTGCCAGACACCGCCGGCTTGGAGTTGGAGGAGACCACTGACTTTTTGGCCAATGGGTTCAACGTCACCCAGGCAAGTAAGATGTCAAGAGAAAGAAGAAAACACTCGAAATTTGCCCAGGCCCAGCCAGAGGCTTAACTGACCACGTATCCAAAAGTATAGCAGCATAATAATTTATTTAGAAAGCTGGAATGGAATGTATGCATATATTGTTGAGGGAAGACAAAGATAGGCGTGTGCGCTGGTGAAATCTTTGGGAGCACTTTTTTTTTTCTTTTTTCCTCTGCAAGAGAGAGAGCTGTGCATCAGCACTTGCAACTAACTACCACCATCAGAACCACACCACAACCACAACCAGAACCAGAACCAGAACCAGAACCTCCGCCATCACAGCCGCATACACAACCACCACCACCACATAGGCTACATTTTTAATACACCTTGTACATAGCACCGAGAGGAACACATCCATCCCAACACCACACATATACTAAATTGGCAATCGCTATGGCGGACTCCTATAGATCTCTGCATGGCCAGCAAGATGGTCCCCGCTCTAGGGGCCATATAGAGGAAATGTCGCGATTACGAGACTATGAAGTGATCAAGAAACTAGGACAGGGCACGTTTGGCGTTGTCCAGAAAGCCAAGTCAAAAAGAACAGGAGAAATCGTTGCCATCAAACAGCTCCTCAACCATTCTGTGAAGGAGGGCTTCCCCATAACCGCCATGCGAGAAATCACCATTTTGAAACAGCTACACCATAAAAACATTCTCAGCATCCTGGATATGATATATGAGGAGCCAAATGTACACAATGCAAATGAGATTGTCACTCAGCGAGGAGCATTTTATACGGTGGCGCCGTACATGTCGAGTGACTTGGTAGGTCTTTTGGAGAACCCAAGCATCAAGCTTGAGCTCAACCAGATCAAGTGCCTTATGCAGCAGCTATTGCACGGTATACAATACATCCACGAACAAAACTTTTTGCACCGAGACATCAAAGCGGCAAATATCTTGATTGGCGCCAATGGGGTTTTGAAAATAGCCGATTTTGGCCTAGCCAGACCGTACCATGGCGGCTGCCCGCGGCTAGGCTTAGGTCCTGGCGGGGGTGAGCGAGCATACACTGGGTTGGTGGTCACACGGTGGTACCGGCCGCCGGAGCTTTTGCTTGGCGAGAGGAAATACACCACCGCGGTGGACCTTTGGGGCATCGGATGTGTATTTGCTGAATTCTTCACATTGCGGCCAATACTTGTGGGCAAGTCGGATGCGCACCAGGCGCAGTTGGTGTTTGAGTTGGTGGGAGCCCCCATAAGCTGGGCGGATGCGGCCAAGTTGCCAAACAAGGCCGACTTTACGATTGGCATGTCGTGCAAGAGGAGCTTGGAGGCGAGATTCGAAAAGATTATGCCTGGCACTGGCGTGAAGTTGTTGAGTGGGTTGCTCACGCTCGATCCATACAAGCGACTCAATGCATTGGATGCCTTAAACCACGAGTTTTTCAAGACCGAACCGTTGCCGTTGCGGCCGCAGGATCTTCCTAGGTTTGAAGAGTGCCACGAGATTGACAGGGAGAGGTTTAAAAAGTTGAAAGAAGAAGCAGCCACCGGTTCCAGCACCATCCAACGGAACTACGAACCACAAACACACACAGCAGACCACAGCAAGTATGCTGCCGAGCCGTCGGAGGTTGGCCATGGAAGCAAGCACAATGGCGGCCGGGTTGACTCTTATGTCCCTAGACACAAGACCAGGGACGAGTACAAGGAAGAAGCTCCAAACCGGGGCGGCTTCTCCCCCATGGGTGACCGAGAGAGGTATTCTGGAAGGGAAGGCCATCATGCGAGGACACCCCGGGGGTATAGAGACGACAATGAGCATTGGGGGAGATACAGAGGAAACGGCGGGTTTGGGGAGTACCCCCGGGACGAGTACACTTCAGTGCAAGCCATCAGGGGCAAGGAAGTAGCACTGAGGTCCAGGGAGTTTCCAACAGGACCCAGGGAGAACTCGAGAAAGTTTGATTCGTACGTTCCTGACGAGAGGCAGCGAGGGGGCGGGGACACATACAGGGCGGTAGACTCTTATGTACCGCGGCTGCGACTGCGAGATGGGTCGAGAGTACCCAGGCGTGAGCAGTTTGCCAATCACAATGATTCGCCAAGGGCACGCCGTGACGTGAATGTGCCTACAGCGGCACAGAGAGCCAGGTCGCCACTTCGAGGACCACTGCAAACAAGCAACGAGTTGGATAGAGGTGCGCTTCCTAATGTTCCGGCACCATCAAGCGTTGAGTCTACTGAATCTGCGCCCAACTTGCCAGCCAAACCGACTGGCACTATATTGAAGAGCAGAGTTAACGGTGGGGATGAGAGGAGAGAAGAGGGGGAGAGGGAGGAAAAGGAGAGGGAGCAAAAGGAGAGGGAGCAAAAGGCGAGGGAGCAAAAGGCGAGGGAGCAAAAGGCGAGGGAGCAAAAGGCGAGGGAGGAAAAGATTGTTCATGTAAAGACCAACGGTGGGTTGCCACCCGCCGATGTCTCGGAGAATGGAGGTAATGGCGATGCAGCTCTCAATGCACGCCTGGAAAAGGACCAAATAGCTGATGTGAAACCAGTTGGCATGGCCATCAAGTCGAAGAGTGAAGCAGCTGAAGAGGAGAAGACGAACCCGCCCGCTGATGAAAAGAGACCAGTGCCGGCGGTAAACAATAAGAATCCGCCGCCAGCAAAGCCAATCAATGTATTTATGACGCAAAAGCGGAAATCCACCAACGCGTTGCCCGATGTTGAGAAGAAAAAGAAGGTGCTGCTGGCGGCGGTGGAGGAGACTATCAGTCATGGCAGTGACTTGAGTGATGTTGAGGACCTCAACAGTAGGAACAAGGAGAAGTTAGATAAGTTCTTGGACTCCGAGGGGTTCAAGAATGTTCCAGAGTACAGAAAGATGCTCAACGAAAAGATGAGGTTCAATCATGGACAAAGAAAGTGAGGGAGGGCTTAGCTGCCTTATAGCAATGTAAGTATACTGTGGATATATACTGTGGCTGTGTGTGCCTTAGCAGCGTGCCGTGTGGTGCCGTGGTACCAAGAAATGGACACTCGCCAAAGCATTGCCGAATCCGGCCAATATTCCGCTTCCCCATTTTCTTTCGTGAAATTTTTTTTTTTTCTCCCACCCCCAACGAATGCCACCCTGATCTGATCGATTAGATAAATAACAAAAAATCTCTTTCGAGCAAGTTCTTTCTTCCGAATTCAACTATGGCCACATTAGACGACTACTTTTCTATCCAGGCGTTTTTGATCGTTCTTAGAGAGACGTTGGAGTCTGCCATCATCATTTCGGTATTGCTTTCGTTTGTTCACCAGACATTCAACACGAGATCAAACAATAAAGAGAACAATGACAACACCCGCAGCGGCATTGACATCTCCATCGCGCCGTACACGGAAGCAGAACAAGGGACTTTGCTCTCTTCTGAAGAGAGCAGTGACGATAAACAGCTATACCGGTACTTAAAGTTGCAGATCTGGATCGGTGGATTGCTTGGTATTGTGGTGTGCTTACTAATCGGGACTGTGATCCTTGGGGTGTTTTACTTGGTGGGCAGTGACTTGTGGTCGGTTGCTGAGCATTATTGGGAAGGGACGTTTTCGATAATAGCAAGCATCATTATCTCCGTCATGGGGATCAAGATCCTTCGTGTGAACAAGATGCAACAGAAATGGAAGGCTAAGTTGGGCAAAGTCTTGCACACGTCGGGGTATTTGAACAGTGCGAGGAATAGAAGCGGCCTGGACAGAGTCAACCAAACATGGGGTGGCAAAGTTGAAGCGTGGTCCGAGAGGTACACCATGTTCATCTTGCCCTTTGTCACCACGTTGAGAGAGGGGCTCGAGGCGATTGTGTTTATTGGAGGCATTGGCATCAACGAAAACACTTCCATCTGGGCTATTGCCAATGCTGCCGTGCTGGCAATGGTGCTTGGATCCTTTATCGGAGTGTTGTTGTACCGGTCGGGGAACACCCTTTCCTTGCAGTGGTTCTTGATCACGTCCACGTGCTTCCTCTACTTGGTGGCGGCCGGGTTGTTTTCCAAGGGGGTTTGGAACTTTGAATTGCAAGCGTTTATTGCTCGATGTGGTGGGATGGACGTTAGCGAGACGGGCCATGGACCTGGGTCGTACGATATCATGAACAGTGTGTGGCATGTCAACTGCTGCAACGGGGAGATGCAAGAGGATGGTGCTTTCTGGATGATGTTTACTGCCGTGTTTGGCTGGACAAACTCAGCAACCTACGGCAGTGTCATCAGTTACAACCTCTACTGGATCGTTATTATTGCTGTGTTTTCATCGTTGGTATATGAGGAGAGAAATGGGTACTTGCCTTTGGTTCCTGCCTCTTGGCAAGCGAAGCGGATACGCAAGAGAAGAAATTTGTACCAGCCATTGACCACAGCCGAGGATGGAGTGTTTGTAATCGGAAGAGCAAGTGTGGAAACTGTGAATTCCGCAACTCCATTGCAGGGATAGGTGGGGCGGGGGG
>JAJMCF010001762.1:6376-39623 GCA_030585045.1 Zhuliangozyma parablackwelliae | reverse complement strand
TGCTGTTGCTGTTGCTGTTGCTGTAGCATCTGGAGTTTAACACCCTGGAGATTAGGTTGGGGACAACAAACAAAAAAGAGAAACCCCTGTCCGAATAAAAAAAAAATCCGGGGCAATGGAGTGAATGGGAAAGATTGAAAAAAGGGTTTAGCCGTGGGAGATGCTGAATTGAAGGCACAGGGGGGTGGTGTATATATAAGTCTGGGGGAAGGAAGAGAAGGTTTAGTTACTCAGAAAGGGGGGCAGTGGGAAGTGGGAAGTGGGTAAGCGCATCTAATGCTTTTTTTTGGGGGGTGCTACACGCCAGTCACACCCTCATATCGCCCCGGAGTTTAGCGCAGGCGTAATTAAGGTATTGTATGACCCCCTACGAAAAGAAACCATCTGTTGGGTAAAAGGTGCAAGGAAAGAGGGTACAGGGTACAGGGTACAGGGTGCCGCCGAAAGAGGCTGACCTTATGGGTGCCAGCATACAATAGAAGGCAGGATCCCACAATGAGGTCACAAGGGTACAAACAATACAGGCTGGCCTCCACAATGGAAGTGTGTCCACTGACGGGCGGCACCCCAAACAATACCACCACCTAGACGAGCCCGCCCCAAAAACGTCAATGGCCACAGCCAAGCGTTTATGTACAGTTTGACGTTTATGTACCTCCTGCTGGTCATTCTCTCACCAGCATGTCCTGTCCGGTCGACCCCACAACCCATAGCCCCTCCCCCTATTTTCAACCCACTGGCATCTCTAGCCGGCGACTCAACTCAGCTGATTGTATTGTCCCTCTCAACTCAGCTGATTCCATTGTCCTCTTACGACAATGTGGGGAGAGGGCTTAAAGAGCCCACACGCCCACCATTATGGAAGCTTCCAAATTGCTCTCTCCCTCTCTCTATTACCCAACCCCCCACCGCTATAGATCGTATTGTTCTAATCGCCGAAGCGCCTCCCCTCCATTTTTTGATCCTTCCCACACGACCCTCTCCTATTCCCTTCTCCATTTTTGTGTGTGTTTTATTTGTACGGTCATACTATATATTCTTTTCTTAGCTAGATCCAGACACAACTAGCTTTTGCAAATGGCTCATAAACACCTGCAAGGAAACGTCATCGGTGAGAACAATCGCGCCGGAGTTGGTGACATACTCGGTCGAGTTGTATGTGATGCTGGGGTTCAACTTGGAGTACAAGAACCTCGCTTGCGACCCCCCCACCTCGGTGTCAATAAACCGGGGCAATGGGTACCGATCAGCCAACAATTCTGCCGCCTCGTGCTTGGGCTCTTCCAACAACTGCTTGAAATTGGCATACTCCTCCTGCTCCTGGTAGTTGGCCTTGCGCCACTGGGCAATTGTCTTGCCGTGGAAAATCAAAATGTGGAAAAACGTATCCAACAACAAAATACAATCGTCTCTAATCGACACCGAGTCCAACAACACCGCCTCAGACTCGGCATCCAATGAGAACGACGTGAGCGTGGGCTGGATCATGATTAACGAATTGTTGGTGTCCTCGGTGAGTAGCACGTGGCGGTAAAATGCCGTCTCGTCGGGCGAGTTGTTAAACACCTGCAAAAACTGGGACCGTCGCAAATAATAAATAAACTGCGGGTACAACTGGAATTGCTGGCCCAACCGGAACGACTCCTCTTGGTCCTTTCTATAGTCGGCAAACTTTTGACACAACCGAATCAACATCCGGTCGATCCAACGCAAAACGTCGGCGCCATCGTCCTGCTCCGACTTGAACAACGTGACCCGGGCCATCAACACCGCCGCCGCTTCTTGGTCAAACGACTGGGTAAGCGTTTGCTCGTCCGAGGTTAAAAAGTTGGACACGGTGGTGACCCGGACCCGATAAGTGCCGCTGGCGTGCTGGTAGTGGGTGATAAACTGAATGTACGACTGGGCCGTGGGGGGCAACTGCTGCGTATTGGCAACGTCAAAAAACACCGCATACGTGTGTCGTGGCGACGTGGCACACAACCGGTAGTGCGACGTGCCACCAACGCCCAACTCGTTTTCAGAAACATTCGACGTCTTGACCCCCAACGACGCCGCGTGGCCAATCAACCCCGACACCTTCAACTCCTTCGACGTACGAACCTCCAAGGTGCCGTTGAACCCCATAAGCAAGTACCCCTCGGCATCCTTGTTGAACAACCGCAAGTACGACCGCTTGAAAATCGACGTCGTAAACGCATCGGTCAACAACAAGGTACCGCCCGTCAAATTGCACAAATTCTTCATCTCCAACATCCCAATCTGGTCATAGCACCCGGCAAACACATCAATGGTGTGCGAGTTCTTTACCGCCTTGGCGCCAATGGCATCATAGAATTTGGTAGCCTTTTTAAAGTGCTTGGCATTGTCCTTGTCAATGTCCGAGTGCGACCGAATGGGTTCCTTCAACTCGTTGCCCACAATCATGCCCGGGTTCAACGTACCAGGGCCAGCTGCAAAGAGCATAATCCTAGCGCCAAACCCGGGGAAGGTCAACCCCAACAAGTTGGCGGCAACATTCAACGCACTGCCGGTGCTTCTCAATGGCCGGGCGCCATTGGCAACTGCCCATGGGTCCCGTTGCAAGTATTCCAAAATCGAAGTCAACTGGAACTCAGCATCCTCCATGGGCAAAAAGAATCTCGTCAATGAGTTGGCAAATTGCGGGTTCTGGCCCATTTGCTGGGGTTGCTGTTGTTGTTGCTGCTGCTGTTGTTGTCCCAAGGGCCGGTTCAACATCTCGCTGATTTGTTTATCGGTATACTCCTTGTCGCCCCGGAAAATAAAGCTCTTGTTGATCTTTTCGCTGCCCAAATCGTGCACTTGCACCATGGTGCCAAACGTAATCAACCCAATCAAGGCATTGGGAGGTAAATAGTTGAACGACACAATAATGTCCTCAATCAACGCCTTTAAATTGTCCTCATCCTGACACAAGTCAATGACAAAGAAGAAAATGGGCGGGTTCTGCACCGGACGTGCCGTGATGTATTCAATGGTGGAGCTGGTGGACTGCAATTCCAACGGCAAGTTTTCCGGCGAAATCCCATGGTAATGCGCCGGCAATGGGTTCCGGTACTGGCACAACGGACACTTCCAGAACCCGTTGGGGTCAACGGCACAATAACAGTTCAAGATCGACTTGCACGGCTGGTTGGAGCAGTAGACGGGGTCGTAGGCGGCGATTGGCAAGTCGTCGCGCTGCTTCAATGGCGTGTACAAGGCTCCTGTGGGGACGACAATCTTCCCCGCCTCGACTTTTGTGGATGGGAATGCGTTCCAGGCAAAACGGACCCCATTAACGTCCTCGGCTTCTTCAAAGTCCATGGTGTTTGGTGGTTGTTGTCTGTTTGACCAAACTTTTTTTTTCGTCGAGGTGGCATATATTATAGAACACAGTCGTGCCGATTGGAGAAGAAGAAGAAGAAAAAAGGACAACTCACCGGCTTGGCGGCTGCTGCTACCACATGAGAATGATTGTATGAGACTATTTATACTACTACTACTACTACTACTACAACTACTACTTTGGGGGGCTTGTCCTCTTCAACTCTTCCATCTCCAGCAACAATGCTCTGATATACCTCGATGCCAACTCCACCGTGGTGGCCTTGGACGGGATGGCCACTTCGTCGTGGTACGTTTGCGGGATCAACCCCCCCAATTCGTGTACGGCCATATTCATTCTGTTTCTTCTGCCCTGTTCGGCCAACTTGTGCGACGCCTTTTTGGTGGGCGGCTTTTCTGGTTTCCGCAGCAACTTTGGCGACGACGTGGCCGACGATGATGACGACGACTTGGTGTAGCTTGACTTGCGCGACGAGGCTGATCCTCTCAGCGTGATGGATTGTTTTCTCCCATCGCTGCCTTGCTCTTCAGCAAGCTTGCCCATGGTGAACCCCATCAAGGGAGTGCCGTTGATTTCAACGGGTTTCCCACTGGGTGGAAGCATCTCGTTCCGCCGGGAAATCTCGTCGTCCTCGTCATCATAATTGTCCTCCTCCTCATCGTCATCATCATCGTCGTCATCATCCTCATCGTCTACCCCACCATTGTTGACGGGCCCCATATCGTCGCCCTCTTCGCCCTTGGCACTCTCGGGCAACTTTTCAAACCCCAAGTTGTACGCCCCGTTGCGCGCCTTGGCAGAGGGAGAGACATAGCTCTTTGCTCCCTGCAACACGGGCGTGCCGTGCGGGGTCCTCCTCTTGTATGGCTTGTGTTGTTCCTCCGGGGGCGCATACACCGAGCTTGACGTCCTTCTCCTATCGGCCGCCGAGGGCTGGGCATTGAGCGCCGGCGAAGTCAACGGCTCAAACGACGCCTGTGCCGGCTGCTGCTGCTGCTGCCCCTGCTGCTGCCCCTGCTGCTGCCCCTGTTGTTGTGCAAACCCACTGGCACCCTTATCCATCGGGGTCACTGCTGGCGAAACCAAGGGAGTAAACACGGCATCCGGGCGAACGTGCTGCGACGGCGGCTGGTGGCTCAGGCTCCCGCTCCCGCTGCTGGTAGTGGTGGTAAACACCTTCCCGGCGGTGTTTTGGCGGTGGTAGTAATGTTGGTTGTTGAACAGCTTCTCATTCTGTCCTGGTAGTATGGGCGAGGGGAAACTGTTTGAAATTGCATCCTGGCCGTGCTCCTGCTTGATCTTGTTGGCGGCCATCAAGCTCGGGGTTTGATTCAGCGGCAAGCTCGGCGGGAACGCCGACGACACCTGGTCCGGGTTGAAATCCAAGTCGTCGGGGATCATAAAGTTTATATGCTCGAGCTCAAAATCGTATGGTTGCTGAGAGTGCGGTGGTGGCGGTGGTGGTGGTGGCGGTGCTTGAGGGCCACTGCCCGAGGGAGTATGGTGGCTGGAGCCAGAAGGTGGGCCCTGGTGGTAGTCGATGGGGGTGTTGCCGCTGGATGGGTGATGGAGATGATGTGGTATCTGGTGCTGTGGGTGTTGCTGGTGTTGCTGGTGTTGCTGGTGTTGCTGGAGCTGTTGTTGGTGAAGCTGCTGCTGCGGCTGCTGTGGTTGGCCGTGTATCTGCTGCTGCTGTGCTGTTGCTGGCTTTGAATGTGGTCATACAAGTTTTGTTCAATTTGCTGTAAAAATGCATTTTCCGAATCGTTATAGTTTGACGGGGTGTTGGACATGTGCGGCGTGGGCTGCTGAGAGATCCGCATGTTGCCGGGGGTCGAATGGTTTGAATGCTGTTGTTGTTGTTGCGGTGGTGGTGGTGGTGGTGGTTGCTGATTCTGTCGTTGTTGGTTCTGCGGTTGTTGTTGCTGCTGTTGTTGTTGTTGCTGCTGCTGCATAAGGTGTTGGTGTTGCTGGTGGTCGATATCTGGATAGAATGGCGACTTTCCGGGCGTGCTGCCGTCGCCCAAGTGCTCGGGCGAAAAAGTACTGTTCCACTGCTGCAGTTCCATCTGTATCTCTTTGGTCTTCTTTGTATGTTGATCAAGCCAAGGATACTGTCAAGTTACTGTCTTGTGGTGGTTGGTGTTGGATCCTCGGAATCTTTGTTTTTCTCTCTCTCTCTCTCTTGGGCCAAGTCGTGCGGGTGTGTGGCAACAGCTTAATTCCGTGGGTCACGTTGGGCAATCTATGGAGTCAAACCAATCTCTCCTGTTGAAAACTGGAGGGTATCCTTTAAAGACTATTCAGCAAAGAAAGAAGAAAGGAAAGAACCCACGAATCAAGTTGTCCAGGGACAGTGTGTGTGTGTGTGAAAAAAAAAAATTTTTGTACTATGACTCCTACTAGGCGGCAGTACCGTTTCTCTACGAAGTAAAACATCCAAACGCCCAACTACTAAGCTAAGCTAAGCTAAGCTTACTTGAAGAGAGGGGAGAGTAGACAAGCTAAACAACCAGGAGGAAGTCAAAATGACGAAATGAGAGAGAGACAGACAAGTGGGAGGGCCCACGTGTGCCCCCCCCCCCCCCTGTCTCTACTGTAATTTTTTTTTGTTTGTTCTCGTTTCTTTTTCCTACTGTTTCTTGCCCCCGGTAGTTCCCGCGTTTGGGTATAGCCATTGGCGTGTGAGACAAGAGCAAAGAGCCGACCCGAAGCCGTTGTCTAGACAGACTGTGTAGAGGGTCCTTCTTTCTGCCTCTTGTATTACAAACTATTTACACCAGTATACGTGTTGCCCCATTTACGCCGTGGGCATGGGGTCGTTCAAGATATCTCTTATTTCATCCCCCGTATTGCCCTTTTTAATCACAGTGTTGCTCATTGTCTTTTCCTTGGTGATGGCCCCTCCCCTAATAATCGTCTCCATCTCGTCCTTGGTCAACGTTTCATACTCCAACAACCCCTCGGCTAGTCTCTTCAACTCGACGCGCTTGTCGTGGAGCAATTTGCGGGTCCGGTCCTCCGAGGCAATGAGGTAGTCCCTCACCTCATTGTCGGCCAAGTTCTTAATCTGGGGCGACCACGAGTCCCAGTCGTCCGATAACCGCACGGGACCAATCTTTTCACTCATACCATACGATGTAACCATGGCTCGCGCGACTCCGGTGGCGTTGGACAAGTCAGAGGCACACCCCGAGGTGACGTTTTCCTTGCCATTAATCATCTCTTCGGCAATTTTGCCCCCCATACACACATCCAACCGGGCAAAACATTCCTTCTTGGACAAGTCCACCTTGTCCATCTCGGGCAACTGGAAAGTAACGCCAAGAGCGCGTCCCCGCGGCAAAATCGTCGCCTTGTACAATGGAGTGGCCCCCTGCGAGAACATGGCCATCACAGCGTGCCCGGCTTCGTGGTAAGCAGTATTGATTCGTGACTCCTCCGTCAACACCATCTTCTTCTTGGCGGCGCCCATCAAAATCTTATCCTTGGCCCATTCAAAGTGCGCCATGTCCACCGCTGGCGCCGACAACTGAGACGCGTGAACGGCAGCCTGGTTCACCAAATTCATCAACTCGGCACCGGATAACCCTGGGGTGCCCCGTGCAATTATTGACGGGTCAACGTCAACGGCAGTCTCGACATTTTGCATATGGTGCTTCAAAATAGCCACGCGGCCACGAACGTCGGGCAAATCGACAATAACCTCCTTGTCAAATCTCCCAGGACGCGTCAATGCCTTGTCCAACGACTCGGGGAAATTGGTGGCGCCAATAATAATAATGCCCTCGCTCTGGGAAAACCCATCCAACTCCACAAGCAACTGGTTCAACGTTTGCTTGGCATACGCCTGGTCCTTGGGGTTACGCTTGCCGCCAATGGCGTCCAACTCGTCAATAAAGATAATGGCGGGCGACTTGTCGCGCGCTTGTCCAAACAACTCGCGGATCCGCTTGGCGCCCACACCCACATACAACTCGTCAAACTCGGATCCAGACATGAAAAAAAACGGAACGCCCGCCTCGCCAGCCGTGGCTCTTGCGAGCAAAGTCTTGCCCGTACCTGGAGGACCAGTGAGCAACACGCCCTTGGGCAACTTCCCTCCCAACCCGGTAAACTTGGATGGGTCCTTTAAAAAGTCCACAATCTCTTCCAACTCGGCTCTGGCCTCGTCGCATCCTTGGACATCCTTGAACCGCACCGTAGACTGCGACACGTCAACCGACTTGTCGTTAACCTCGACATTCTTGAATATGGTGCCGTTTTCAACCAAATAGTTGAATGCATTGGTGGCGCCATACGTGATCAACGCCACGGGTAGCAACCACTTGAGCCACTTGGACAAGATGGTCAACAACGACTCGCTCACAACAACGTGCACCGGCTCGTACCTCGACCCAAACCCATGCGGCAACGCGTTCCCCGGCTGGGGTATTATACTGCTGCCTCCCTGTTGCTGTTGTTGCAGATAAGCATGGGCCAAGCTCAGAGCAGCCTGTTGTGCCTTGCCCTTTTTCCCCATCTTGTTCAACGCATCAATGTACAACTGGGTGCACTCGGCCGAGGCAGCAATGCCGGGGGTCTCGTATCTCTGCACCACGATATGCGGGTAGTTGTTGGCGAGCAAGCCCTTGTAAAACTCAGCCTGGGCCACGGGGTTTTTCGTGTCTGTATTGGCGAGCTGTTCCTGCGATTGCAACAAGTTGATGGTGGCGTTGGACAATGATCTGATGCTCAATGTGGGTGTGGCAAACCGCTGGCTGAGTCGAGGGACTGGCCGAGCCGCGCCTGCTAAACCTCTAAACAACGCCGGGTACTGCAGCTGTGATCTGGCAACAGCACCCAACGATATCACCTTTGCTAGTGCATGCATGGACGGTGAGTAGTTTCTAGTGGTGGTGGTTGTCCCGTTTTCTGGTATGAGCAATAGCGAACGGGAAAAGTCATTCCCTCATAGAGGTCGTGTGTCGCAGAAAAAGAAAAAGAAAAAAAAGCACCCAGAACATTCTTTGGGTAAAGGCATAGACAACTACGCCATTGGGTGAAGCTGGCAAGTATGATCAGGACGAGAGAGAGTTCCCGTGTGTTACCGTGTAGATATGTGGTGGATTCCAGTTGATCTCTTACTTTTTCTTTGTTGGTGTAATTTCTTGTAGAATTGGCTGGATTATTTACGGTAAATAAGGAATGGGGAGACGTGCTGCTAAAAGGAACAGAGGGAGCCAAAAGGAAAAAGAGGAAGTCAAAAGGAAACAGAGGGAGCCAAAAGAGGCTGCCTCCTCTGTGCTGATAACCACCTTACATCTCCAGCAAGATACAGCCTGTCAACCACCATGTCTACCTCCCCCCCCCTGCCATGACGTAAATGGAACCAGCTCAACTTTGTGTTTTTTTCTATCCATTGTACACGCCATCTACAAGAAAAACCGCAACAGCCAACCAGGAGCCATCCAACCAGGAAGCCAACCAGGAGCCAACTTCACAACAGCACCACAATTGACACCAGATGGCGTTCTTTGAGGCTCTTAGGGATAGAGCCGTTAGCACGCTCAATCAAGTGTTGGACAAAAAAAACAACGATGGGTTAACCAGAGACCAGATATTCTGCCAGCAGCACCGTATTCCCGACACAGAGACTGTGGTTCACGAATCTGCCGCCGAAATAAGCGTTTGGTCGTCATTGTCCAAGGACCAAAACACCAACGACCCATACCCGCAGGGGAGAATATACCTCACCCAGCACTTTCTCATCTTTCGAGACGCATACGACAAGAAGAATTGCTCCTTTAGTATACACCTCTCGACAATCAAGAAGGTGGAACGGTTGCCGTCGTCAGAGTACGGGTTTGCCTTGATGGTGGCAACCTATAGCAAGTTGCAGATAACATTCTACTTGGTGGGAATCCGGTCCGATAGCGAGCGGTTTGCCCAAAACTTGCGGGTGGTTCTAAAGAAGAACCTCGCCAATGTCGCCAAGTTACAGCCATTTATCCAAACGTGCTACTCCGAGTACTTGCTTGCCAAGAACAACGTCTCCACCGAGAAAGTGGACCACACCCCACCGGGAGGATTGGGGTTGACGTTCAAGTTCCCCGGTGACCCGCGCGAGTTGCGAGACAAGTCCAAGATGAAACTCTGGTTTGACTTTTTTAAAACCAACGGCAGAAACCTCTCCACCGTCAAGACCCCCATGTTTTACCGGTTGGTCCGCGTGGGGTTGCCCAACCGGTTGCGGGGCGAGATTTGGGAGTTGTGCTGCGGGTCCATGTACTTGCGGTTGGATAACCAGGGCGAGTACGCCCAGCTCCTTGACGATAATCGCGAGAAAAAGTCATTTGCCATTGAGGAGATTGAAAAGGACTTGAACCGGTCGTTGCCGGAATACGCCGCTTACCAAAACCCCGAGGGCATTGAGCGGTTGCGGCGCGTGTTGACGGCATACTCGTGGAAGAACCCCGACGTGGGCTACTGCCAAGCCATGAACATTGTCGTGGCCGCGTTGCTCATTTACACGTCGGAGGAACAGGCTTTCTGGATCTTGAATGTATTGTGTGACCGCATCGTCCCTGGTTACTACTCCAAGACCATGTATGGGACGTTGCTTGACCAGCGGGTATTTGAATCGTTGGTGCAAAATACCATGCCAGTATTGTGGGAACACATTACCAAAAACGATATCCAGCTCTCGGTGGTGTCGCTCCCTTGGTTCTTGTCGCTTTACCTCTCGTCCATGCCGTTGGTGTTTGCGTTTCGGATCCTCGACATTTTTTTCATGCAGGGCCCCAAGACATTGTTCCAAGTGGCATTGGCGGTGTTGAAACAGTGCGGCGACGAGTTGTTGCAGACCGAGGACGATGGAACTTTTATCTCAATCATCAAGGAGTATTTCCACACCTTGGATCACCCGGCCCACCCCAACGCCCCCAGCGCGAAATACCGGGGCATCACCAAGTTCCAGGACCTCTTGGTGTGTGCATTCAAGGAGTTTTCCATTGTCAATGACGAAATGATTAGCAACCACCGAAACAAGCACCGCGACTCCATTTTCCAAAATATCTCCACTTTTGTCAAGCGCACCGAAATAAGGAACTTGCCCAGGTCCAACAATATCCCGCAGCCCACGCTCGATATCTTGTACGACCGGTTCTACTCGTTGGTGGAGACGTCAAATGTCACCAAGGGAACCGGTTCCAGCACCATGGATTACCGGTCCTTCCTCAAGTTTATGTCGGAGATTTGCGACTGGGTGGCGTTTTTGCCCAAGGACGAGGAGGGCAACCATTTCTTGCACCGGCTCTTTAACCACTGGGATTCCGAGGGCCAGGGGGTGCTCTCTTTCGGCGACTTGCTTGGTGGCTTGAACAAGCTCGTGGAGCCCGATTTGATGACGGCCATGTCCAACTTCTTTGAGCTTTACGATGTTAAGCACAATGGGAAAATCGACCGCGAGGGGATCTTGCAGATTTCAGAAGACTTGCTCTACATCACCTCGCCGTGGAAGGAGGGGTACGTGCTCGATGAGATCACTCGCACAGCAGTAGAGAATGAAGTGGCGGACAAGATTTACCAAAACCAATTGGAGAATGAAAAGGCCAATGGGTCCCAGATTGACCTCCCCGCAAGCGTCCCCGTGGATCAAGAGAAATTCGAGGCGCAACAAGTGGAACGGTATTTGCAAGCAGCAAGCACATTTATCCAACGGGCGTTTGAATACGCCCAGCCGGAGGAGGAAAAAGAAGAAATTCTTATCCAGGAACTTGCCATTGATAGCAAGATCTCGCACAATGCCGCGTTGAACCCCAACACCCCAGTGTTTCTCAACTTGCCCACGTTCCGAATGGTGGTGCTTGCCGACGAAACGTACGAGTTGCTCTTTAGCACCACGCTCCGTAGCGCCACCCACCTCGACCGGCCCTTGGACCTGAAGTTCAACCCCATCCGGAACCTTAGAGATATGTTTGATGGGTTGCTTGCCGATGGACGCAAAGTCGCCACCAAGGTGAGGCTAAGAATGGATTCACGCGCGCTGGATCCACGTTCGCTGCAGAGCCAATCAAACTCGTCCCATGCCAGCGTCAAGTCGGACAAGAGGAGCGACGCGGCCACGGAGGACGACGAGGGGGACGACGATTTCGGCATTATTGATATCGACGATAGGGACAAGGACTTGCTCATGTCGAGCGAAGCCCAGGTTCTTGTTGACCCCGTGAACAATAAACCCGCCAGCCAGGGCGAGTTGGCGAGGTTTCACCAAGCTGAGGCCAATAGCGGCGGACACAAATCTGAGAATTTAATAGAGTTTGAAACGTAGAGAATTACCCTTTTATGTATTGCAAAAAGAAAAGAAAAGAAAAAAAAACATCGTTTATTGTATTAAAGTGCTAACGATCTTTGGATCCAAAGAGTTTTCGTAACTTGCCAAACTTCTTCTTCTCCTTGGGAGGCGGGTACTGCTGCTGCTGCTGCTGCAGCTGTTGCTGTTGTTGCTGGGAAAATGTACCAGCGGTAGAACCAGAGGCGGCACTAGTATCCCTCCGCAAACTCGTCATTATAGGGTTCAGGTTTGCATTCAGAGATGCCTTGCGGTGGGAAACATCGTCATCGGAATCATTAAATCTCGAAGAGAAATTGCCACCCCCCTGTCCAACTAGATCATCATCAGAATCAGCAAACCTCGAGGTAAAGTTCCCCGTCTTTCCCCCCTGCTGTTGCTGCTGCTGGTGTTGTCCCTGTTCTCCATGAGGGTAGAATGGCTGGGATGCATGGCTTTGGGTGGCTGTGGGCGCCACGGGATCTCTCAATGTCAACCGGCCCCCAGACTCTCTCTGGGGCGATCTTGGAGGCACATCAGGTTCCTCTCTTGAAAAACTAGACTTTTTCTTCAATGGCTTGAATTGAGAGTGTGGCCGTGCCTGTGCCTTGGCGTACAACTCCTGCGCCTTAACCTTGGATGGGGATACGTACCCGGGCTGCAATGCCGGGTGAGGCGCAATTGGCTGCACTATACTGTGCCGCAACGTGCGGTTCGACATGCTGGGTGGCTCGGCAACCACCGACTGTGGTCTCATTGTTCTGTGCTGTTGCTGGTGGTGGTGTTGTTGTTGTTGCTGTTGTTGTGGAGGAGGAGGCGCCTTTCTCAACGTTTGTTGTGATAATCGCTTAGCTGGTGCCTTTTGCAAGTTGGAGTTGCCAAACTGGGGGTATGCCCCGCCACTGGCGCCACCAAATAGGGCATTGTCGATTTGTGGGTTTGACATTTTCGAGTTTAGTCTGGTGTTTTCAGCAGTTGTCAAGGAGAGGTACGCCTGGTGCGCCGCATTAGTCTTGGCCGCCTTTTGAGCGTGGGAATGTACTGGCGCAGGTGCTAGTGTCCGCACTTGTGCTTGAGGCTGTGCTTGAGGCTGTGCTTGAGGCTGTGCTTGAGGCAGTGCTTGTGCCAATGCTGGCTGAGCTGGGTTGTAGAAGGATGTAGACTGCTTCATGGCCGACTTTATCGGTTTCTTCACCGACTCGGCCGAGTAGAGGGATGCGTTGGAACCACCGTCCGTTGGCTTTGGTGGAGGCAACAAAGTCTCGTCACTTTCAGCCTTTGGTTTGGTGTCAGCGACACGGTCAGTTGCATGCTCATCGACACGGTCAGTTGCAAACTCTGGCCGCGTTGGCGCTTCGTCATCAGTGCCATACCTGTTTAACAACTCAGCCGAGGCCAAGTTGCTATACTGGTTGATGATTCCAAGCTCAGTTCCACGTGGGCCCGAGCCCTTAAAGTCCCGCTCATCTTCAGAAACAGAGCTGTACCCGTCCAAAGTGTGAGAGGGAAGAATGAGTTCGCCAGCGTCACTTTGGCTAACGTCTCCGTCATCAATCACCGACAAGCCAGGAATGGCTATGGTGTCATTAGCACCACCAATATCTTCCTCGTCGCTTGAAATGGGCACTGCAACTCTCACTCCTGCAGGGCGGCCATTGCTTTGCAAGTTGGTGCTCAAATGGTCAGCAGCAGAGGCATCTTCATAGAGCTCACCCTCACCGTCAGTGCTTACTGCACCTGGAACGTCAGTGCCATGCAGATATTCCTCTGGAACATACAAGGGCTGATGAGCCGAGGCAACAGCTTCTTCACCGCGCTCCAAGGGATAGTGGACAACGGTCGAGTCGGTGACATCGGCATCGCCTTCACCCCTTACTTCGGCAAACCTTCTCTCATCCTCCAACCTTTTGCTCTTTAACCTCTCATACTCTTGCTTCTTCAACTCCAATTCCCTGGCCAACCTCTTTTCATCCTCAATCTCCCTTTGCAATTGCTGGTACTTGCGTTCGTGCTCGACCCGCTCGTCCGATTTGCCCAACGAGTCCTCAAGAGCAACATCCTCCCTCATGGCCAGCATCTTCAATGGGCTGCTCACCGCCCGGGGCAACGCATTTGTTCTGGCACTTGCACCTGTAGTTGCACTTGTAGTGGCGGCTACAGCCTTGGCCTTGGCCACCGCCGTCAACGAAGACGACCTCGAAATGGGCTTCACTCTACTAGACAACCCTCTCAACGACCCAGACCTCGCAAGCAACGAGTTTGATCGCATCGAGTTTTGCCGAGCCACTTCCTTTTGGAATGTCGCCTCTGGGACTTCAATAATCTTGATACCGGTGGGACTGGGGATATACTTTTTCACCATCTTGACCGTGGGCGCAGCAGTTTGGCCCAGGGCCAGGCCCAGAGCCCGGGCCAGAGCCGCGGGGTGTTGTCCAGGCCTGTTCAACTTCAAATCCCGCAAATTCTTTTTGTTGTTCAAATACGTCCGGGTCGTTTCCTCGGTGATTTCGTCGAGGTAGGAATCGTTGAAGCTGTCGTCGATATCGTACACCACGGGACGAGAGTCGCTGGTGATGGGGCTATTATTGGACGACGTCGAGGTGTAGGACCCTCCGGAAAAACGCCTTTGTGGAGCCAAGACATTGGATCTCGATCCCCGTTTGAGCAAGCTGCCATTGTTGTGATGAGCAGCCAATGGCGGCTGCGGAGCATGGAATGATGATGATGGCCTTATGGAGCCGCCTGGCTGGGGAGCAGCGGCGTTGGCCTTTTGCTTCATGGCGTGGCCAATGGTCAAGGCCGCAGCCAACGCCCCTGAATGGGGCTGGTTATTGGCCGGTGCCGCTCTATTGACGCCGGTGTAGGCCGTGTCATGGACGCTCCGAGACTTTCTCTTGTTGAACATGGTTGATTGCGGGAGAGAAGGAAGTGAATGTACTTTTGGTGTGGTGTTTTCCCTCTTTTCCCTCTGGGTTGAGTTGAGTTGCGCTGCCTCCCGTTTTTGTTTCAGAATTTCAGATTGCTTTCTCTCTCTGTTTGTCTTTCTCTCTCTTTCTCTCTAAGAGAAAGGGAGAGCCACGCGGAAGGGAGAAAAAAGTTTATTAGACGGGGTCACGTGGTCATGCTGGACAACCACCACACATTTATATATACAACAGGGGGGGGACGGGGGGCTCGTCCCCCTTTCCTGCATCACCTGTAGGTTCTTCTGGGTAGCCTGTTAAGTCCTACAAGATTAGCCACCCAGTGTCCCACCTGCTGTCCGTTCTTCACCACTAGCCCGAGCAATGGACTGACCGCTAGCAAAAGCCCCGTCCACAAAAACCCCTGAATCAACGGCATCAACACCTGGTCCTTGATGACAGCATATATCACAATCCCGGGAGTTATGGGCGCAAGCGGCTGGTTAATCTGCTGCTGCTCCTCAGCATCAATCTCCTCACTTAGTAGCTTGAGCTCAGAGTCTGTTAGGGTGGCAACCTTCTTTTTTGGTGCGCCGATCGACACCAGCTGTTCCTGCTTGTTTCCAGCATAGCTATTCAATTGTTTCATAAAGGACTGCTCAAACCGCAAGTCGGGAACCACGTATCCTGACATGGTGTGCTGGTGGCTCTGTTGTTGTTGTTGCTCTGTTGCTGTTATTGTTGGAGTAGACAGCCAAACGAAAAATGGAAAAAAAAAATGGCAGAGTGAAGAAGAAGAAGAAAAAAAAAACTTCAACGACCCCAACTACCAACACACTGCGCAACCCAACCCAACCCAATACAACACATCATGGACATAGACAAACCCGATGGCCCGTCAGTGACGATCAGAGAAACCGAAAAGGACCGCGTGGACTTTATCTTCAAAGATGTCGATATGGCATTGGCAAACTCAATCAGAAGAACGATGCTAGCCGAAGTGCCCACATTGGCCATCGACTTGGTCGAGATCGACGCCAACACGTCAGTGTTGGCCGATGAGTTCTTGGCACACCGGTTGGGACTTATACCATTAAACTCGGAGGGGGTGGAGAACTTGACGTACTCGAGAGACTGTACCTGCGACAACTACTGCGCCAAATGTTCAGTAAAGTTGGAGCTCTTTGCCAAGTGCGAGACCGACGCCACGATGAATGTGTACGCCATCGACCTAAATAAGTCGCACGTGGGTTCGAGACTCGGCGACCCCGTGATAAGAGACCCCCAGGGCCGGGGCCCGCTCATTTGCAAGTTGAGAAAGCACCAGGAGTTGCGCCTCACGTGCATTGCCAAAAAGGGTATCGCCAAGGAGCACGCCAAGTGGTCGCCGGCGTCGGCTATTGGGTTTGAGTATGACCCATGGAACAAGTTGAAGCATACCGACTACTGGTACGAAGTCGATGCTGAGGCCGAGTGGCCCAAATCGGAAAACTGCGACTGGGAAGAGGCACCGGACCCGGAGGCGCCATTTGACTACAAGGCCGAGCCCAACACTTTTTACTTTGACGTGGAAACGACTGGGGTGTTGCCGCCAAACGAGGTGGTGGTGAGGTCCATCGAGACGTTGCAGAGAAAGCTAGCCGACATTGCCATAGAGTTGAACAAGGACACGGTGGAGACCAACGACACCCGCGCGGGAGGATTTACCGCCTACGGCAGAACCGAGTACGAAAATGGCGGCGAGACAGAGTATGGGAGAACCCCCTATGATGGTGGGTTTGGCGGCGCCTCGTGGTCGTAACAGTGACAGTAGAAGCTGTAACAGCAGTTGTAACAGTAGTTGTAACAGCAGCAGCAGCAGTAACGTGTATTAGTAAAGCATTTTTATCACCCCTAATTCTCCCCATTCCAAGCAGCTACATCGTCAAACTTGACTAGATCGCCTCCAAAGATATCCAACGAGCTTCCATAAGTCAAGTCGACTTTGCCGCCACTCAACTGCTTGACAGTGCGGAGATCGTCCACCAGCTTGGCGCCTCCAGCGTAAACAATCTTTTCTTCAAACCCAGGCGGACACCATTCGCCCAACTTTTGCACCAACTCTTTGTCGATCCCCTGGCATAGCCCTTCAACGTCGGCAGCATGGATCAAAAGCTCGTCGCAGTATTGGCCCACCTCTTTCAAAAAGCTGGGACTCAAGGCGTTGTTGGTGATGGTCTGCCACTTGTTCATCGCCACAAACCACTTTGTTTCGCCCCCTTCAATCACCGTCCTGCAGCTCAAATCAACAACCAACCTCTTTTTGCCCACAATGCAACTAACTCGTTTCAACTTGTCCCAATCCAACTCCATCTTTCCCCCGGTTTCGCTGAATAGCCAGCTGGTGAGGATGGCGTGCGAGGCGTGGTACGTGTCGAGCCATTGTAGGGCATTTTCCAAATTGATCCCGCCGCCAATTTGCAATGCCCCGGGCCATGTATTCAATGCCAATTTCGCCGCTTCGTCGTTGGCGGCATTGCTCCCTAGTTTGATGACATGACACCCAGCAATGTGGTTATCTTTGTACAACTGGGCAAAGTACGACGACGGCTTGTTGGAAACAAAGTTTTCCTTGGTATCGGACGGGGCCGTGTCGTCCTGCGTCAATGTCCCTCCAACAATCTGCTTCACTTGTCCGGAGTGGATATCAATACACCCTCTGAATTTCGTCATTAGTGGGGGGGAGCTAATCGTATTGCTGAGTAAAGTGAATCTCTTTCAATGAGTGAAAAAAAAAAAAGTGTGCCCCGAGATGATCATCCAGTTAGACACATGAGTGAGGAAGCGGAATACAAGAGACAGTTGGAGATACAGAGGAGGAACTTTGAAGCCCAGTTTGGGTCTATTGAAGACCTCGGGTTTGAAGACAAGTCAAAGGGTGTGGATGAAGAAGAGGTGAGTGAAAGTACTCCAGATGAGGATGACTTTGGCGGGTTTTCAAGTTCAAGCGATGATGAGGAAGAAGACGCCTCAGAGGACTCGGAAGAAGACGCCTCAGAGGACTCGGAAGAGGACTCAGAAGAGGAACAACCACTACCAGCCAAACCAAAAGTCGTCAGACTCAACGACACTACAACCACCACTTCTACAATTTCCAAAGCAGAAAAGAAGCTTCTAAAGTCAGGCAGAGCACCCTCCCTCGCCGACATATCGAAACAAGAAGAAGCAGCTCTCCGGGCTCAGAAGAAACAGAATTCCCGAACCAAACCCGACGACGGAGAAAACCTCGAGAACGACTTGAAACTACAGCGTTTACTCAAAGAGTCGCACATTTTGGCCAACACCCTCGAGTACTCGGGCGCCGAATTGACGTTGCAGACCATTGACTTTGAGGACCCCACGGGGAAAGCGCGGCGGCGGGCGTTGGATTCCCGCATAAGAGAGTTGGCGGCGACAAACTCGTCGTCAGGCGGGTTGCCGCCCAAGCTTGAAAAGATGCCCATGGATATGCGCAAGGGGATGGTGCGGAAACGCGACGAAAGGGTGAACAAGTACGAGCAGGAGGCAAGACAGGCGGGGATAGTGTTGAGCCGGGTGAGGAAGGGGGAGTTGAGGGATTTGGGATCCGGGCGCGGGTCGACTCTGTCCACCGACCGGTTAGGCACGGGGAAGAAGGTGGAAAAGAGAATCAGAGACCGGGGGTTAAAGATTCACGGGGTGGGGAGGTCAACTAGAAATGGGTTGGTTATCTCGCACGGCGATATCGAGAGAATCAACAATGCGGGAAAGAGGTTCAACAAGAAGAAGCGGTAGATTAAAAAAAATACAGAGACGTATATATCCTTTTAAAAGCCCGCCACTTGCAAATTGTCGTGCAGTTTGTTGTCCTCAATGGTCAATCCATGCTCGTTGGCCAAATGCAACACGCAAATAAAGCAGAAACTTGTTGATAGGTCCTTGGACTGGTCGGCATTGTATGCACCAAGCACGTTTTTGACAATGTCGCTAAAGTTGCATGCCCGAGGAGTTTCAGGAGCCTCCAGGTCGGCAGCCCCACCACCCGTTTCCTTCTTTATTGCACTCCACAAGTTGTCTTTCAACAACTTGACGTCGATTCGCTTTGCCACCTTGGAAAAGTTGACATACTCCGGTCGCCTCTTGCCCATGACACCAGACTCACTGGCCTGGCTCTCGGGTAGTGGTTCCTTGACATCTCCCTCCAACGCGTCATTAAAGTCAATGCCGCCAAAGTCATTGTCCCCAAAATCATGCTCAAAGTCATTGTACTCAGCCTGCATAAACGACCTCTCCAATCGTTCCTTTTCTTGTTCTTGCTGTTGGTACTGCTCGGCAAAATACTTTTCATCAGTCAATCTTTCTGGTTCGCTGCCGACTTTTCTAGTTGGGTAGTGCATAATCTTGACATCGGGTTTGGTGAACAAGTTGACCAACCGCGAGGAGGCAAACTTGTAGTCGTCGGGAAGCTTATTGGCCAGTGGATCAGTAACTACCTTGCTCACCAACGTCGCCGGGTTCTTTGGCGGAGCAAACAATGCATCTTCGTCCACGTCATTGGCAAAAAAGTCAACCACAACCCGTTCTGCCTTTTTCCTTTTGGCACCTGCTTCTGCATCAACACCAGCTTCCAATTTCACCACCGGCTGGTCAATAATCTTGGCCTTTTTCAACGCCGCCACCTTCCAATGCTCGGGTCCCCTCCATGCCGACTTCATCTTTTCGTCAAAGTACGCCATCAAATCCTGGTCCATAAGCTGGGCAGAAGTGGCTGATTTCTCATACGTCCGGCTCTCTTCATGAATCAATTTCTGGACAATGCTCTGGTTGACACTGTGGCGAGACAGGGGCTCGTCGTCGTCGTCGTCGTTGTTGTTGTTATTGTCGTAGTCGCTCATATCGCCCCCCATATCGTTGAAATTAAAGTCGTTGTCCAAGCCAAAGTTGTTCTCATCGTCTGCCGACGCCGGCGTGCCAATAATATCCGGCTGGTTGTTGTTCATCTTGCTGTTAAAGTCGTTGAGTATGCTTTTCGCCCGGTTGACGTCCTCCAACGCGGAGTGAAACTCGCCAAGCGACGGACAAACCGTATAGCTATCCAAATTGTCGTCGTTGTCTTTGAAAAGGACGTTTCCCAACAGCAGCAAATCAAAACTGCTCTTGCTTTGTTCTTTTTGTTCATCGTCCTGTTGCTCGGCAACCTCCTGCAACGGATTGGAGGTGGCATCAAACACCACTCTTCCCGTGGCGTCAACGCTCAACGTGTTCAACAACAAACTCTTGGCCCCGCCCTCATCAAACTCGGCGAGCGCCTTTTTGAACAAGGGATCTATGGCCAATTCTTGCTCGAGCTTCTTGATCCGGATCGCATCAAACTTGACCAACGTCGATTCAACAACTCGGTTGTATTTCCGCCTCTTTTTCGCTTCTTCTGCGTCCCCCCCATCATTGTCGGCCTCGTCCTGCTCATTGTCCAGCCCGCCGTCGCCATCGCCATCGCCATCACCGTCTCCGTTTCCCTCGCCATCACCGTCGCGCTCCTTTTTCTTGGCCAACCCACTCAACAACTTCCCCGTCTCGGTGGCGGCTGACTCCACTCGACTCAGGTAGATCTTGACACAGCCATCAAGGGTCGCGGATGCTCTTTGGAAATTGATATTGTCGCCATCTTTGATCACGTTCAAATCGTGAAAGTAATCAATCAAGGCAAACTGCCACGAGTTCTTGGACGTGATCTTATTATCGGTCGACATTTTGATCCATTCTTCAAAGTTGGATAGAATCGTGTGCTTATTCTCATTGAACTGAATCCCGCCGTCGTCAAACGAGTCGTTGAGATCGCCCTGTGCTATAGATCGGCTCGCGTTTCGGGCGTTGGATAGCATCCGTGACAGCGCCATACGGTTCGATATTGTCCTGTTGCCGCCGGGGGTGGAAGAGACGGTCCTGTGCCCTCCATTACGATCTGCAGCCCGCTTCTTGGGTAGTATCTGGTTTGACATTTGTGGGTGGTGTGGGTAACTTGGTGATGACCTTTTGCTTTGTTCTTTGGTCTTTGTTTTGGTCTTTGTTTTTTTGCTTTTGTTTACACAAATTGGGTCCAGGGTAGTGCAATGTCGTAAATGTGAGTGTCGCCTTCAAGTTGCGACACTGTCTGGAGACAAGCACCACGGGAGGGAGCCTGTACAACCAAACAGCTCATTTAGTATATTTCGATAGTAGCGTGTAGCTTGCTTCTGGGGGTGGCCAAATGGTGGTTTCTGTGTTACTCATTACAGGCGGTTACGAAAAAAAAAAAAGTCACCCTGTTTTGCAACTCTCGAAACATACACCACAAATGATCATCTCTGCTAGTTGCCTCACCGGGCTACTTGCACTCTCATGGTTGGTCAGTTCCACTCCCCACTTGTTTACGTTTCCCGGTATTTGCCCCATTATGTTTGCCGCCGTCGCCGCTGCCGCCGCGGTTTCTAGCGGCGGCGAGTTTGGCACCTATGTCAACCCCAACCCAAGACCGCTACACAAGTGCGACGCCAACGACTTGGTCAAACTATCTGCATGCTGCAACGACGTGTTGGCCAAATTGGACCAGTGCCGGGCCGACGACCTTGCATGCGAGTGCTGTGCATTGCAGAGTATCGAGCAGGAATGTTACCATTTGTGTCCCGGAAACCCATCAACAAGCTTTTTGACGGTGTTGTTGAATGATTGTAAGGAGATGAGCGAGATCAACGCCTGTGCATTGCCATTCAAGAAGATTGATAGTCTGCCCGACAACAAGAAGAATGGCAAGAAACGGACCAAGTCGGGCGGGAAAGGAGACGGGGGAGAGGGAGAGGGAGATGACAATGACAACGACGACGAGGGCGGCTCGGCTACTGTTTTGTTGAGCAAGGTACACCCCAAGGAGAAGCTCCACCAAGATTTGCCCGCTGTTCCCCAAGGGGACTCGTCTCCAACAGTCGAGTCGTTCAAAAACTCAAAGATCAAGTTGCTTATCAACAACGAAGAAGTCCACTCCGTGTTCAACCACACCAACTGTACGACCAATGCCACCAATGTCACAAGTATGTGCTCAATCCCCACCCCCCAGAGTGTCGCAGAAACATGCCAATACTAACCTTGTTCTCTCTCTAGTGTTGGGCGGCGGGAACAGCTTCGCATCCTCAGGTGCCGGCATTGCCACCACCACCTTTCTCTTGTTGTTTGCCACCTTTCTAATCATGTTGCGCTAAATCCCCGTATATGCTAAATACAAACACACTTTTTCTCTGCACTGCGTTTTAAACATCTTCGTTCATCCAGTCCAAGGTATACTTGATCCCCGTTTCCAAGTCCACCGCCGGCTTGTACCCCAAAACGGTCTTGGCCTTGTTGATGTTGTGGTAACGCGTGGCGCAAACGACCCGGACTCTGAAAGGCGTTATCCCCGGCTCCTTGCCCGCCAACTTGGAGAACCACTCGGAAAAGAGTCCCAACACCAACGCCACGGGGCGGGCCAACTTGATATAGTAGTTGTCGATATACCCGTCCGCCTTCCACACCGTGCGGGCCAACGTCCAAAAGTACGTGGGGGCATCGTTGGTGATGAAAAAGGTTTCGCCGCCAAGCTTGCCGCCAATCTCCGGGTCAAGAATCTTTTCAGCTGCCAACACATGTGCGTCGGCGACATTGCCCACATACGTCCAGTCAAACAAGTTGTTGTTGTCGCCTAGTTGGTACTTTGACTGGCCCAACTTGGCACTGGCTCTCAACCCCGGCACCAATTGACGGTCGCCGGGGCCAAAAATCCCCGCGGGCCGCAAACAAACCGTGCGCAACCCACCCGGTGTTGTTGAGTCGTCAGCCTGCATGACTGCAGTCTCGGCAATGGCTTTGGTTTCGTTGTACCCGTCCATGTGCACCTCGGGGTACGGCCACGACTCGTCGGCGTTGTAGACGTCTTGACCATTGAAAATCACCCCCGCCGACGATGTGTACACGAGCGCCTTGACTCTCAATTTTTTGGCCACGGCCACCAAGTTCTTGGTGCCCTCCACATTGACCTTTTCGTAAATCTCCTGGGGCAAGCCGTGCATCGGCGACGCGGCATGGACAATGACCTCACATTGCGAGGTTTCAATCGCATCCTTAACGTCTTTTGACGAGGTCAAGTCCCCGGCGATAAAATGGATCGCGGCCGGGTCAAATGTAAAGTATTGCGATAGTTTTTCAGGCAACGGGCGAACATCAAACACGGTGATCTTGGCTCCGGGGCAGTGTCTGTGGAACTGTTCTATCAAGTGCAATCCGAGAAAGCCAGAGCCTCCGACGAGAAGCACCGAGTTGAGGGGTGATTGGGGCATGTTTGGTGTGTTGTCGTCGTATAGACAAGAATGTCACCCAATGGTGAAGAAAAAAAAAATTCATCTGGCGCGTCGTCTGACGGGAAGTCGTGTGTTGCAAAGAGTGGAATAGCACACGGTGGATTGGAAGGGTAGTACCACTTTGGTGCCGGACTACAGGGTACGGGGAGAAGGAGCATGATACACAGATGTTGGCATAGTCATTTTCCTGTTCCCCGTTGCCAACCAACCTCTCCTCCCCGTTTCCGGGCAGTCGGTAAATCACCAACACACAAAATGGGAAACCTTTTACCCCCTAACCCGTGAATAAGTGAATGACAGCTGTCCCTTGACACCGAGCCTGTCTCACCCATCTTGCTCTCACCTAGCACAATTACTCATCCGTTTGGGTGTAACCTCCGATTGTAAAACGAAGGCGAATTTCCTCCCCAACGACACGACCAACCGAAAGGCGGCTCCAGACGTTACGCTTTTTTTTCTTTTCTTTTTTGGTCCTCCCGTTTTGGTTTATCTCCACCCAAGATCATTCCGACCAACCCCCCCCCTCTTTTTACCACACGCCAATGTCAGAAACATCCAGCACGGGAAGTCGTGTTATACGCAAGAGAAAGAGACCGAGCTTGGTGTGCGAGACTTGTAAGCGAAAGAAGATCAAGTGCGACAAGGACCTCCCATGCTCAAACTGCGTAAAGTCCAAGTCTGCCCATACATGTCGGTACGAGGATGGACAGGGTGGCAATTCGGCGTCGGAGATCAAGCCCTATGAAAACAGTGCCAGAAACCCAATCACATTTGGGCCCAAGAAACAAAAGAACGTTTCTGATGATGTCACGGTCTCGTTGAGCGAGTTGAATATGTTGAAGGAAAGGTTGCAGAGCATCGAGTCGACTATCAAGCAAACGTCGCCACCGCAGCTGGGGCAGGGGCAGTCGGAGCAACAGCAGCAGCAGCAGCAACAGTTGCAACAGCCACGGCAGAATAGTTTGGTTCTCACCGATGCGCTTCAGTTCCCCGGCATGGCCACGCCAACGCCACCGCCACCAACGCCACCCGTTTCCCAGCAGCAGCAGCAGCAACTACAAAAGAGCCAACAGCAACAGCAGCTTCCATACTCCAGCAGACGGTTCAGCCAGACGGCATTTTCCTACGGCGGTGCGACTCCCACGCCACACAGCTTGCCCCCGCCAATCATCCCGGCTTGGAACCCCAACAGACTGGAGCAGCAGAGGCCAACGTACAATTTATCCAATGCGCGAGAATCGCCGTCGATCCAGTTGCCGCCGTTGCAATTCAAGAACCAGCAAACGTCGGTGAGTGGTGCCCTGTCGTATAGCACGGTGTCGAGCCAGGGCGATAGTTTTAAAACCACCAGCGACTTGCGCAGTCCCCCGAAAGCTGCAGCAGGGAGTGTCAGCGGCAGCAGCGGCAGAAGCGGCAGCGGCGGCAGCGGCGGCGTCGACGACGAAGACGACAGCTTGATTGGCTTTAACCCCTACCTCAATGAAGAGGAAACCATCAACTTTTACGAAAACTATACCCTGGTGTACGTCAAGGAACCGTTCCGCCGGCTCAACTTTGGTCCCTTTGCGTGGTATTCGTTGATGCGGCGCGACGAGGCGTTGGGGGTGCTATGGGCGTACACGGTAAAGCAAAAGGAACGAGAGTCGCCGCAGTACTTGTTTGGACAGGGCAGTCACGAAATCAACCAGGAAAACACGAGGTTGATCACGGGCGAGTCCAACGAGAGCGAGGCGTCGTTCAAAAAGAGAGCGTTGGAAACCGATGGGTATGGCGATGTGTTGCCATACAACATTTTGAAAGCCAAGGCCAAGAAACAGTTGAGCAAGGAGGCGTTCCCGCTTGGATTGATGATTTACGAGGGCCAGCTCGATAAGGAGTTGCAGTTGATTGATCGGATCCAGTACATTTTACCGAAAAAAAAGGTGCTTTGGAAATTGATTGACCGGTTCTTCACCTTGTTGTACCCGTTTATGCCATTTGTCGACGAGGTTGATTTCCGCGAGTCGGTGGCGAAAATCATTGGCGCCAAATCGTTTGATGATGTCAAGGTGAATGAAATCAAGGTTGAAAAGCGGCTAGACTTGGCATTGATTGGCACCTTGATGATTTTGATCAGAATGTCGTACCTCTCGTTGTTTAGCAACAAGACGGCGGTGAATGAAGAGCGCTTAAACTCCACCGACCCTTCGGAGGTGGCGCAGGACGTCAAGTACTTGCTCCAGAACCCGGTAAGCATTAGCACCGTTGACGTGGCCAAGTGCTGCTTGTTTCAATTTGACATTTTGCGCAAAACGTCGTTTCCCATTTTGCAACTCACCTTTTACATCCAGTTGTACCAGGTGTATGCGCCCGAGGACGGCGACGATGGCGATGGAGGCGACGCACACACCATGAAGGCAATGTTGGTGGAGATGGCGTATGCACTAGGGCTCAACCGAGAGCCCGATAATTTCAAGGATGTGTTGAATGACAAGCGCAAAAACCACTTGAGTCGGAAAATCTGGCACTTTTTGGTCTTGTCTGACGTGCACAATGCCTATGCCAACGGGTCGCAAATGACGATAGACCCCCTGCTGTACGACACCAAGGTCCCGTTCCACGAAGAGGGCAACGAGAACTTGGTGGACAAGACGTTGGACCGGTTTGTTACCCAGGTTTTCTACCCCACGTATATCAAGATGTACCAGTTGCTTATGGCGATTTTGAAGATGGTGCTCAGCATTCCTGGCCGCACCAAGCTCGCCGACTTGTGCAAGTTGCTAGCGGACTTTGAGCTTATGATGGCGCAAAAGTATGGCACCTTGGAGGACTGTTTGAACCCGGAGCAGCAGGACACGCACATTTTTGCCCGCAACTTCCCCGCCAAGTTTTACATCTCGCTCAAGTCGTTTTTCGTGTCGGTTTACTTTCACATTTTTTTGTACTATGAAAAGAAGGATGCGCGGTTGTCGTATTTCTACTTGAAGAAGATTTTGAAAATTGGCGCCAGCGATATCATGCCGCACTACTTTGAGCTACTTGGCAATAGCGAGGTGGTGTGCGACATGATTATCAACCCCAAGCTCCAGCAAATTATCCACAAGTTGAACCAGATCAACATTGCCATGATTTTGCGGGTGAATTTCACCATTTTCTACATGAAGAGCCAGCCGGAACACGCGCAAAACTGTGTTTCCGACCCCGTGTACTTTGCGTACTACCGCGAGTTGTGCAAGTTTTCGTCGTGCTTGACCCGGTGCGCCGAGGTATCGATTGCCGCTGTGTCCAAGTTGTCGACGCGGTACTACTATGCGTGGAAGATCACCAAGGGCCACACTTATTTGCTCAAGACTGTCACCACGATGGACTTTTACAAGGACGAGGCCAATAACCCGCACGCCTTGAAGATTCCCCCCTTTACCACGGGCCAGATCCAGGAGTTGGTGCTTATGTGCGAGAGCGCCCTTGCCAAGCTTGGCAAGACGGGTCTTATGGGCAACGAATTCTGCGCCGATGTCACTTATAAAAAGTACAACAATGGCAATGGCAACTGCAGCAGCAGCAGCAGTTCCAACAGTGCCACCACCGCCAACGGTTCAGTGTCGGGAGAGTCTGTCAGCAGCACCACCCCCAACACCAACACCGACCTTTCGGCGACAAACGCCCGGGCGTACACCAAGGAGTTTGGCTTGGACTTTGTCAATAACGAGGCGGTGGATAAGCTCTGGCTCCAGATGTTGTCGATGGAGAATGAAAAGGCGGCGGGGGGCGACTCGCGGCGGGGCAGTTTTGTGCCCCACACGCCCAAGCCGGAGACGCCATACAAGTGGAACGAGAGCAGTACGCCGGCAGTGTTGTTTAACGAAACGGGGCTGTTTGATTTCTTTACCGACTTGCCGTTTGACCAGATGTTTAACTTGTAAGGGGAAAAACATTTGAAAAACTTGCTCCCTGTTTTTAGTGACTCTGTGTGTGAATGTATATGTAGTACTTTTATGGGGCGGGTGTGTGCGTATCTCTATTGCCAAGCGGCTCCTTTGATCAACTGCTCGGCCCTTATTTGCCGATGGTTGGTTTCGTTTCTTTTTTCTTCCTTTTTTTTGTCTTGCGTGCGGCACTTCGGAAATAGCCCAATCGGGAAAATCCAGCCGAAGGAGTTATTCCCGTCGGCCGGTTTCAGTTATTATGTCATTGTGCTTACGTTATACCAATGCTTTGCCACTCGCCTAGGGGAGACCCTGGAGAGGGTAGGGGAGACCCTGGAGAGGGAGGTGGGAGGAGGGAGGAGGAGGAGGAGGAGGCCCAGCAGGCAATGGCGAAAAGAAGAAAGAAAGATAAATAGAGGGGACAAGTATCTGGCCGAGCACTGACAAATGTCATACCCGCTTCCAGCCGTGGTTGACAGGTATACGTGACAAGTCTCTCTTGATGACCACGCCACTCCACTTGTGATGCAAAAGTATAAAACGCGGGCGACGTTCGTCTTGCCGAGCACGAGTCTCTCTAGTCTCTCTAGTGCGTCACCAACCGTGAACCTTAATTGTTGGGGGAAAAAAAGACGGCTGTAAATGGGCCAGGTTAGAAAAACTAGTCACCAGTTTCGAATCAGAGGTTGGATTATATAAAGGCGCGGTGAACCTCCAACTGGTTGGTCGTATTCAGTTGTATCCACAAACAGCGGCAACAGTAACACCAGGAACAACACCACCACAACCCCATCCCACCCCATCCCACCACATCCGCTGTGTTTAGTTGCTACTCATTTATATAACCAGAAAAAATCACAAAAAAAAAAACATCGAGGGTAAAGAGAACCCCTAACTTTTCACAACCACCACCACCACTACACTCCCACCAGCCCTCTCACCACCACACAATGTCGCCAGATGGGCATATCCGGAAACGGAACAAGCCCACTTTGGTGTGCACAAACTGCAAAACGAGAAAGACCAAGTGTGACAGGAAAACCCCCTGCAGCTCGTGCGTCAAGATGAACATGGGGTACTCGTGCTCGTATGAGGCTCAGTTCCGACCAGCTTCATTCGACAAGAAACACCCAGACTCAAAGGAAAAAAGCGACACCGAGTCCACCTACGATGAGCTTTTGCGGTTGAAAAAGCGCGTGGCCGAGTTGGAAGCGTCGTTGGATAAGGGCGTGATCAAAAGGAGCAGCAAAAAGCCCCATGTCAGAACCCACCCCATTGCCAGTCCAACGGGGCCCAACCACCCCAACCCCATGGACGACGAAAATGAAATTATCAACTTTTACACGGGGTACACCCCGTTGCAGATCAAGGGCAATGTGCGCCGCGTCAATTTCGGCCCGCTTTCGTGGGTGGCATTGATGAAGAAGGACCCCGCCATGAGTGTTTGTTGGAAGACATTCACCAACAAGGGGTACATTTGTCTCTTGAACAACAAGATGCCCCGGTTTACGCCTGAGTCGTGGGCCAAGCTCAACACTGGCACGGGCAATCGCAACCTCTTTGAACGGCGGTCGATGCAGCTGGAGGGGTATGATGAAGTGGTTCCTTACAAGTCGCTCGCCAAGGCCGCCAAGCAAGAAACCAACCAGGACCCGACGCGAGGAGGTGGCGATGGTGGCGGCGGTGGCGGCGGCGGCGATGGCGGCAGCGGTGGTAGCGGTAGCCTGGCACGACCCAATGTCACCCAGATCAGCCTTGCCAAGACGCTATTCGACGGCAGGATCGACCCCGAGTTGCAGTTGATTGAAAAGATCAAGAAACTTCTCCCGAAACGCAAAGTCTTGTGGCTCTTGATTGACCGGTTCTTTGAGTCCGTTTACCCGCACCACCCATATTTGGACGAGGAGGCGTTCAAGAAGGAAATGTGCCGGATCGTTGGCCCCGTGGGGTACGAGGATGAGCCCTTGGACAAGGTGAGAATCGACAAGAAATTGGACTTGGCCAACATTGCCATATGCTTTGTCGTGCTCCGGCTCACCTACTTGTCATTGTACTCCAACCGCGACTGCGTCAATGCCAGCATCATCCATTCGGCGCACGACTCGGTGGAAAAGTACTTGATCCAGAACCCCATCACCTTGTCGTGCATCGAGGTGGCCAACTCGTGCATCCAGTGTTTTCAATTCACCCGCAAATCCAACTTGACGGTGTTTCAGGCGGTGCTCTTTATGCGTGGGTACCGCAACATTGCCCCCGAGGAGGGTGACGGCATTGACGGCGGGGACTCGCAAGTCGCCACCGCGTTGCTCGTGCAGATGGCGTATTCGCTCGGCCTCAACCGCGAGCCGGACAAGTTTGACGTTTGCAACGACGACAGGGTCAACCATTTGGGCCGGAAAATGTGGAACTTGCTAATGCGCGCCGACTTGTTGCACTGCTACTTTTTGGGCAACCCCACCAGTATCCACCCGCGCCACCACGACGCCAAGGCGCCCTTTGTCACCGAGAAAAACAGCAACCTTGCCGATGTGGAGATGGAGTCCGCCGTGGTGGCCACTTTTGTGTGGCTCGACTCGGAACTACATTGGTTGCGCAAGATGTTGGACTATTTGTTGGACATCAACCATGGCGCCCCCATGAATGACGTGGTGCGCGACCTCCACGAGTTTGAAAAGTCCATCCATGCCACATTCAACGTAGGGGGCAACCCCCAGGCCGCGGCCACTATTGAAAGCACCCGGCCCGACGTGGCGTCGTACTATGACGTGATCAAGTTCAAAATCTTTTTGGCGGTGAAGACGGCCCTCACGTCGTTTTACTACCACATTTACTTGCACTATGAGAAAAAGATGGACAATGAGTTGTCGTTTTTCTACTTGGCCAAAATGTATCACATATTGGTCAAGGACATTATGCCCTGTGTTGGAGAGATTATTGTCGGGAAATATAGTTCCCGGGGGCTTTTTCTCAACCCCAACCTTGAATTGGCGTTGCACCGGGCAAACCTGATCAACTTGTCGTGCTTGGCGCGGGTCAACTACTTGCTCCGGCTCCAGGAGCAAAAACCGGACCATGCCGCCAAGTTGCACACCGACCCGGAGTACAAGGCCCATTTCGACCAGTTTTTGAGTCTCTCCAATAACCTACGGCGCACGGGCGACCATATCCGCACCATCACTGAACGGGTGGGAGCGCGGTACTACTATGCATGGAGACTAGCCAAGGCCCACCTCGGACTCTTTCAAACCTTGTCGACCCCGGAGTTTTACGACAAGCAACTACCCACGTTGAAAAAGATTAGGGCTTTCCAGTTCACGTCGAGCCAGTTGAAGGAGTTGGACTCGTTGATTCACGCGTTGGGCAAGGCCGCTGAGCGGTTGGTGTACTATGAGGACTCGGTGGATAAACCGACCCCCGTGTTTCAGGAACAAGACCCACTGAGAGAAAGCAGCATTTTCCACAGCAACATCAGCAATAACCGCAGCAACATCAGCAATGGCAGCAACAATATCAACGTCAGCAGCAACAACAACAACGTCAGCAACAACAACATCAACAGCACAGCAACAACGCAGCAACAGCAACAGCAACAGCAACAACAGCAGCAACAACACACTAGCATCAGCAACAGCAGCAACACCATCAACAGCATCAGCAATAATGGCGGCTTTGGCAGCGCCAACACGGTGAATACGGCATCGACACCGTCAATAGTGACCCCTTACTCGTCAATTGGGTCGCCCGTGCTGGAAGCCAACCGAGTGAATAGCAACTATGTCGACCAAATGTGGTTGCTGATGGTGGCCATGAGGCAGGACCCACAACAATTGCTTGATGAAGCCGGGAGCGACTTTGGGTTCAAGGACCCGTCTCGGCACCTCCAGCACCAGCACCAGTTCCAGCAAGTAACGGTTCCTCAAATGGATGGAAGCGGCAATGGCAGTGTCAGTGGTGTCACCGGTGGAATTGGTGGTGGTGGAATTGGTGGTGGTGGTGGCAGTATTTTGCTGCAAGACCCGTACCAGAATCTTTCTGCCAATGGAGAGCAGCTCTACTTTGACACCGAGTTTGATTTAATGAGCGCCTTTAATTTTGAACTGCTTATATAGGACAAGAGCTTTATATAGATGTTCCCCCTTGGCGCTTGCACCAAAATAATACTTCACACCATGTTTTCAAAACTCAAACATGGACTTGTACTTGGCGACATCGCTTGGGTTGAGCTCGACTGAAACAATTTCAATGTTGGGGAACTCAAACTGATAATGCTTCGAGGAGCTGCCGTGGCCGTTAGCGGCAGGTTTAGAACCGGCGACATTCGCACTAGGTCCACTGGACTGGGGGTCGTTTGAAATGGATGGCTTGAACGAAAAGGAGAGGGTTGGAACTGGTGCAGGTGCAGTGACTGTAGCAGGTGCAGGCACAGACTTGAACTCCCCACCTGCGGATAGAGGCTTGGACACAGTCTCGGCCAATTTGTCGCTGCCGTTCCCAAACGTAAACCCCGGCTGCTTGACAGGCTGCTTGACAGGCTGCTTGGGCAAACTTTCCGACTTGTCGTACGAGATGGTCTTTTCAATATCGTGCGCAGTTATGGCGATGGATGTATTTCTCTTGCCGGCACCATCTGTTGTTGCTGCTGCTGCTGCTGCCGCCGCACCCAGCGTTGGCCTCAAAGGCTTTGATCTCGTGTTTAACGCATATGGATTGGTAAACAACTTCACCCTCTCCTTCTTTTCATCCGGCTCTTCCATCGTCGTGTCCTCCACACCGCCCTTGCCGTCCAATATCGACAACAACGCCTTGGCCGCTTCACTCTTGGGCGCCGCTGTTGTTCTGGCGGGGGTGGTTAACGACACATTGCCCACTGTTGATGTATCCGTCAAGTTGTTCAACGTCTTGTTGGCTCTGCCATTTACTCCTGCCTTCTTCTTTCGCAACGACAATGGCGGTCTAATCTTGGTCCTATACGGCGAGGGCAACCCCGAGAACTGGTACACGCGCTTGACCGAGGGTATGCTGCTTCTATTGTATCCAAGGGTGGAGTTTGCAGACCGGTCAAACGTATCGTTGTGGATTGTATGGTACACCGGCTTGTACTCCGGGGTGCTTATGCTGACGTTGGAAACATCGTGGCGCAACGTGGTGGGGCGGGGTGGTTCCGCTTTTTGCTTCTTTTTCAACGGCAGGGTGTCTGGATCTTCCTCGCCTGGCTGGGAGGCGGCAACGTTGATGATTGATCGCTTGTATGGGGTGCCGGCTTTGGACTTGGACAATAGGGAAACAACGCCTTCGTATTCGACACTTGTCAATGGCTTTTGACCCTTTTGCTTGAAAAAGTCGGATAAGATTTCGTTGGCAGATGGTTCGGTATCAAATGTTCCTGGGAGTTTGATTGACTGCGACGGTGGAAGTTGCCGTGATTCGGGAAACTGAAACGCTTGGGTTTGTGGTGCCAGTTGGTTGTCACTTGAATCTGTCGTGGGTGGCTTGTTCCAAGACGAGATCAACCCTTTTAATTTGGACGTGAACGATGACTTCCTTTGAAGGTCAGCCAGGTGTTTTATCTTGTCCTTGTACGATTTGTAAGCCATCCTGTTGTCCATTGTGGGTGGTGATTCTTGAGAAAGCTAAATTTTTTTTTTTTTATTCTGTTGTCTCTGCTAGGTAGTGTCGCAAACAGAGTGTCGCAACAGAGTGTCGCAAACAGAGTGTTGCCAAGTTGTAGCACAGGCATTACCCCAAGATGACGGTGCCTTGAAGGGTGGAACTATAGGCATGGGCCACCTCCAAGTAACAAACCACGGTTGTGGTGAGGCCTGGACGCAATCAGGTAAGCCGTACAGTATCGCCACTGAAAATACAGAAAGGAGACGGCCCCAGAGACACAGACCTGGTCCTTTTAAGCAGCAGTCCTGCAAGACTGCTCTGCTGGGCCGTGCCTTGTTTCCGTGGGGTCTCTGGGGTCTCTCTCTCAACACTTCCAAAAATAGAACACACACATATATTAATAGAGCCCACACTTTTTCTGGTTCTCCTCTTCTCTTACTGGTTGGGACACGCCCCTCCTGGTGACAGACAGACAGACAGACAGACATTTCCATGCCACGCAGCGCCGCCCAACGGACAAAAAAAAAAAAAGGATTCGCCCGCTGCAAACAGCAAACGAAAATTTTGTCAATTGAAATCGATTTATAGGAGAGAGATTCTTTTGGCCAGACACCCCCCAACCAACAGAACACCAACACCGAGGATCAACCAAGACTGCCGATCGCCCACTACTGCCTTTGCCCACCTTCAAGATAGACACCCAGCTGGCACACCAGAAACCTACACACCACCAACAACAGTCACTCGCTCGCATCAGTCCACCGAGAGCACCACTACACCCGCCTCGACTCATCTTTTTGTTCTTGGCT